>MU854355.1:0-177618 GCA_033296685.1 Parachaetomium inaequale | reverse complement strand
CAGTCCTGCGCTGCTTGACTGAGAGGGTTGTGGGCGTGCGGTGGAACGGTTTGGGGACGAAATCACCATTCCCTTCAGTCAATTCGGCCTTTCCTCCTCCCAACCCGGGCTGGGGTTGGGGTTGGGGTTGGGGTTGGGGGTGGTGTTGCTGCTGCTGGGGGGCGAAGTGGGCTGTTGGGCGGACGGCGCCGGCGGCGCCGGTCATGATGGGTTTGGGCGGGACGGGCGGGCGGTAGTCGTCGTCGTCGGAGTCGGAGTCGTTGTCGCCAGCGCGTGGGTGCGGCGGTTTGACCGAGAAAAGGCTCTCGTCGCCCTGGTCATACTCGCTGTTATACCCCCCCTGCTGAGCAGCCAACCCACCCCGCAAACCCACCCCCGGAGCAGCACCACCGCGGGAATGCCCCTGCTGTCCGTACGGATGCTGGTACTGCTGTTGCTGGTACCGCGGCTGCGGCTCGTCCTCATCCGTCTCCGGCCCCCACACCCCATTGATCCCGCCGTCGTCACGCCTGGTAGCACCACTCCGCCGCCGAAAGAGCCCGCCAAACCGGCCCGAGACAGACGACCCCGACAGAGTGCGCGTGAGGAAGCCCGGCCTAGGCTGCTGCTGCGCGGTCTTGCCGACCTCGTCCGCGCTCGCGACGCCCGCGCGGCGCGAGAGCGACCTCAGCAAACCGCCCGACACGGGCGGGCGCGAGCGATCCTTGAGACCACCATCAGGGCTAGTGGTCTTGGACCGCGACAGCGACAGCCGGCGGAAGATGCCGCTCCGCGTGCGGCCAACCTCCCCGCTGGCGGTGCCCGGCGGCGAGCCCAGCGGGGTGAGGTCGTAGGCTGAGTGGCCTGGCGTCGGCGGCGGCGTGTGGCCCGGGACGTACTCGCGGATGGCGCACCAGTTGCGGTGCGGGAGGAGGTGCTTGTTGTTGCGCGGCTTGCCGTCGACGCCGTGCCCGAAGATGGGGATCATGTCCTCGTCCGTCTCCTTGTCGAAGTGGTGCACCTTGTTGCGCTTGTTGAGCACGTCGGCGAGCAGGTCCGGCGGCGGCGTGTTGACGATGGCCGACGAGATGACGTTGGGGATGTAGCGGAAGTCCTTGTGCTTGGCCAGGCCGAGCTTGGGGTTCGAGTAGAACTGCCCGATGGCTGCGAGGTGGACGTCGCCGCTGAAAAGGTCAGTGATGGCTACTACATAGTCTACCCTATCGAGGGGACTCACCTCAAGACCGTCACGCGGATGGACCTGTCGGCGGCCAGATCCTGCAGATCCTCAATCACCACGCTGCGCTCGTGCTTGTGGTTCTTGGCGGTCCAGTGGTCGTCCAGGTCGTCGAGGACCTCAACGCCGCCGTCGAAGCGGTTCAGCAGACCGCCAAACATGCCGAGTTTGGCGAGCGCCTTGACGGGGTCCATAACCCGAGACGTCAAACTAAAAAAGTCAGCATAGCCCTCAGCACATTGACAAAAAAAACTCACATATTCTCCAGCCACACCAGCCTGGGGTACGCAATGGGCACGCCCAGCAGTACCAGCAGATGCTCGACCTTGCCCTTGTCAATCTCGCCATAGCACCGGTTCATCAGCTTGCTCCACGTATCCTCGCGGATCACCTCGTCGCGCGTGCGCTCGGTCCGCGCGTCCACCGCCAGCAGCGCAATCTTGCCGCCCAGAAACATAAACAGGCTGCGGCTGAGCTCGTTGATGTAGGGGCCCGGGCGCTCGCCCAGCACCCAGCTCGGCTCGGCCTTCTCCGTCTCGTCGACGGTGCTCTGGTGCTGGAAGAGCATGTAGTACTTGAAGGCGACGTTGCCGAGCCCCGAGAAGACGGGCGAGTTCATAAAGTGGTGCGGGTACGAGCCGAAGCCGTCGATGATGTCGTGGTCGTCGTACATGTTGACCATGGGGATCTGGGCGTTGGCCATGCCGAACAGGCCCTGCGAGAACCACATGGCGTAGCGGTCCAGGTAGAAGCGCTCGAGCTCGTCCTGCATGGCCGGCGTGAAGGGCGCGTTGTGCTTGTGCAGCGGGTTCTTGGTCATCAGCCAGTCCTTGAAGAGGGTCGTGTCCTGCATGCATCGATCATTATAGATCTGGTCGCCGCCGCCAATCATGACGTGGAACGGCTGGCTCTGGTGGCTGTTGAGCACATCGCGCCACATGGGGTCCGGCCCGCTGAACTGGTCCGACTCGACGCTCACGCTGAAGCCGTTGCAGCTGTGGAACATGATGTTCATGCTCTGGCCCCTGGCGGGCACCCAGAAGCCCGTCGACGGGCCGCGGTTGATGCGGTACGCGATGCGCTGCTGCTTCTCGCGCAGCTCGACCTCGATGTTGAACTTCCAAAAGGTGTAGCCGCGCTCGGCGTGCAGCCGGAACCCGCGCATGTCCTTATACTTGCCGGCCTTCTCGCCATCCATCTCGGCCCGCTTCCGCCGGGCGGCGAACGAGCCAGGGGGTTCAGCCACGCTCTCGGGCGGGCTCTTGGTCTTCTCAAACAGCCCGTCGTCCGTCTCGTTCCTGGAGACGTCCTTGGCCTCCTCGAGATGGTCGACCGGCCGGACGTACAGCGTCTCGCCCTTCCGGCCGAGCTTGGGATGCCCGGCGATGGGGTCGATGTACTCGGGCGCCAGGTCGCCCTGGACCTCCCTCGGCGGCGGCGGCAGCAGCTCAATGGGCTGCGCAAACAACCTCAGGGTCGGGGCGATGTCGTAGGACGAGTCGGCGTCCGTCGTCACAATCATGATCGAGCCCCTCCAGATCTCCCGGTCGGCGACATCGCCGTCCCGGGTCGGCCGGCCGGGCACCCGCTCATGCCGGATCCCGCAGTACCGCAGCAGCGGGCCGCACTTGAGATAGAGCGGCGGCTTGAATCTCGTCGGAGCTAGACACACATCAAGTTAGCTTGCTCCCTGAAACACATGAAGTCAAAGAGCAGGGTCTTTGTACAAGAGTATGGCAGTGCGATTCGGGAAAAGGCGGCATGGTTGCTAGACAAGGAAAAGCAGCCTAGACTGTCCTGGGAATCGTTCGCGGAGGGGCTCGGGCTGAAGGGACGCAGCCCGTCCCAGCGCTTCGCGCGGGCCTTTGCTCGCCGAGGAGCGAGGTGTTGGGGCTCGAACGGGCGACCGCCACCAAGGTCACTGGTAGACAAGAGGTGGAGGTCGCCGCTCTGCACTTCTCTGATGCTGGGGTAGAGTGGCTGCTGATTAGGGGTACGCGTACCGTTTGTCTCGTCATATTCACCCTCAAACGCCTCCGCCTTCTTGGGCCGCGACGACAGGCTGTTGCTCCGCCGCCGGGCCTGCGATGTCTCCCACCACGCCGCGTTCTTCTCCGCCGGCGGCGGCTCATCGTCGAGGTCAAGGAGGTTGCCCGTCAGAGCCCCGACAGTCGCCTTCTTCCACTCGTCGAGGTACGGGCTCGGCTTGAAGGTACCCTGGCCGGGCTGGAATTTGTCGCGGGCGTTGTAGAGGAGATCCGACACGTGGTGCCGCTGCCCCGTGGCATCGGTGTGGGTTTCGAGTTCCCCAGGCGCGCCGGGAGGGACGTTTGCCGCGACTGCTGGATACGCCGGGGGGTTGACCACCACAGCAGGTGAAGGCATGGCTCTGAACGAGACAGCCTGCCGATCTCCATTTGTTGCCGCCGTCTGCGTCGGAACACGCCCGAGGATCTGGTCAGCCTTGCGCTGGCTGGGTGTTTTGGTTAGTTTCGCGGCCGGTGGGTACATCATGAATTCCTCGGCAAAGTCGTCATCAAGAAGCTCAGGGTCCCTGGCCGGCCCCCTGGTTGCTGGCTCAAAGTGCTGCTCAGGTTTGGCGGTTCTCGGGGTCATGGACGACACTGGCTCGCCAACCACCTGCGGACTCCGCGCCGCCACCTCGCCAGTGTTGTAAATCTCGTCCGTTTCGGAGATGCGCTTCGGCCAGAGATCGCCTGGAGGGTTCTTCCGCAGCTTGTTGCTCCCACTCCTCGCCGGAGTGCGGCCATCTGGTACCGCCGTAGGGGTGGTCGCCTGGGACGCCGGAGAGTCAAGGCCGTTCGGTATCTTGATGTCATTCCTCGCCGCGCGTTCCCGGAAGCTGAGGTTGCGCTGCGGGATGCCAGACGATTGGGCCGGGGCGGGGATGCCAGACGGGACTGGGACGGGAATGCGGGACTCGGGGGCGGCAGCCCTCGGGGATGGCCCGGCTGTGCTCTGTCTCCGCCGTTCATCGGGAGGATTTTGTGTAAGAGGGCCATTCTGCCCAGAATGCTGCACTGGCCTCGTCGGTGTTATCGGAGTGGCTGGTACTATCGGAGCGACCGGTGCGTCTCCGGCTGCTACCGAGGGCCGCCGTTCGCGGAAGCGCACCTGCTGCGGGCTCTTCTCGGCTGGGGGGGCGGTGCCCTTCGCGGCCGCCCGCTCCCGAGCAGCCCTCTCGGCTGCCTCCACACGCGCCCGCTTGTCCTCCTTGGAGATGCTGTCGAGCGTCAGCTCAAGCCTCTGCAGTGGTGAGCGGACGTCTGCAAACGTTTTCCGGTCTGTCGCACTGCTGGTCGATGTCCTCCTGGCGCTCCTCTGCAGCGACTGCTCGGCGGCCGACGCCCTCCGCTGGCCGTTGGGTAGAGGGGAGATTCTGCCCAGTGTGGGATCAGTGCTGACCCGCTGGGGCCGCGGCATGGCGGATTCTTCGAGCATGTTTTGGGTGCGGTCCACGACCGGGCGCTTCTTCTGGCGGTGTTCCTCGCTCGCCCTCTGGCTGCCCTGGCGGCCAATTCCTTGAGACGAATACGGGTATGGCTGTCTGCCGCTCGCGGGCGGATACTGGGAGCTCGACGGGGGCGCGGGCGGTGCGTCGGGGGCGGCGGGTGGCGGGCCGGTCACGGAAGCATACTCGGCGTCCTGTTCCTGGGTGCGGCTCCTGCGTCGGCGGCGGTTCTCGAGCAGCTCGGGGGGGTACTGGTCGGCGCCGTAGGGCAGAGACGGCGGTCGCGGCGTGAGTCCCTGGCCCTGGAAGCTCGAGGCGGTGGGCGACGCATACGGGCTCAGGGTCGAATCGGTCGGCGCATCGGATTTTGTAGTTTGGACGGAGACGCGATTCGATCTCGGGGGGCCCTGGGCCGGGGCGTCCAATGACTGGCGGCGATCGCTGCTGTCGGACAGGCGGCGGGCGCTGGTTTGGCCCGCCTTGGGGGGTGGGAGCTGGCCCCAGTAGGGAGCAGACATGTCGGACGGTTGGGTTCGTGCAAGGCGTGGAAGCGTGGATTCGAGGGGTGCCAGGCTGGCTACCTTGGAGCTGTCTCGGACGGGCGTGCGCGGTGTGGGGTGTGACCTCAGGAACTTGACTCCTCCGGAGACCTGACCGCTCCTCGGGGACTCGGTGCCGGCGCAGGCGGTGCTCTTCACGCGCTGCTATTCGTCCACGCGCTGCAGACGGCCATCGCAGCCAATATTCTCAAGACACATGCACCTTCGGGCTCGCGCAGCCGTGACCAGCGCGCGCCGGGGCTGGTCGCCAGTTATACAGAGGATGGAAATCGAGGTGGCCGGGGGGAGCCTGGCGGCAAGCTGGCAGTGGGCTGGCAGTGGGCCGGCGCCAGACTCGGCTGGGGTCCTGGGGAGCTTGGGCGGAAAGATCTGGCTTCCATGGCGTGGTTGGGCAGGCACTGGCGGGCCCTGATTTGATGAGCCGTGGCAGCCGGCAGGGGTCCCCAAAAAGCAGAGGGCGGGAAGCCCACATCGCCGCGTGCTTGGCAGCCGGGCCGGGGTGTCCTCTCAACAACATCGAATCTTGTTCTTGCGCATGCCGAAATGCTGGTGGCTGGCTGCCGATTTGCGCAGCTGGAGGCCAGGGACGGGATGGGAGGTTTGCGGTTCGACCGTCAGTTCGAGTCGCCGTCTGTCTCGGCCACTGATGTCCTCGAGAGTCTGCATTCCATCAGACGCACATGGCTCCCACATGGAGACGGGATGAACCGCCGGGAGATTGGACGACTGCGCAGACAAATGCGGTGCGAGCTTCGTCTGAGCCTCCGGCATAGCAGCCGGCGTGCCCTGCGGATTCAACCCGGCGATGCCATGGCTGTCCATGCATGCCAACTCGAGGATTCGAGGCACGGACAGGCGCCGAGCTTCCACGGGCTCGCCCAAGCTAACTCTCACCACTGCTTCGCTTTGAGCTACAAGTATTGAGTGTGGCCATATACCTACCTGTTCTCGGTTCAGGTAGGTACCTTGCGTACTTGCTCGTGTTGATATGCCCATTCGTCAAATCCCAGTCGCCAGGGCTATATTCTGAGCCCTAATTCCCTGGCTTGAGGTGGCCAAGCTGGCTTGCCAGTCGTTGATAGCCGAAGTTGAGGCTGGCGGCATACCTCGCAGGACTGTTTGCCAAAAGCGCCGCCACCGAGGCCACGGGTGCGGCCACAAAGGACGCCTGTGGAAGCGCCAGATCCATTGTTGAACACTGACAAAGCTGGGCTGAGGGAAACAAACGCCCGGACGTCGACGTTACACAATCGAGATGAATTTGAAAACCGAAATCTTGTGGATGAAATGCCTTGAAAACCCTCAAAAACTGGAATGAATGCCGCCAGTTGACAGCAGGCTCTCGTGAAGCTGCCACAGTTCCAAGTCGATGAAAGCCTGACGTCGACGAGAAGTCGATGAGAAGTCGCCTCCAAGCCGAGCCTCGCTTTAACGAGGCACTGCGAGGCCAGGCCAGACCTCCGGCCCGTGGGCGGAACATTGTGTGATTGGCCCGGCATAGTGGCTTATACAGGTACCTTTTGGGCCCGCTCTCACCGGGACCGCCCTGCAGATTGCGACGCCGCATTCCGCGAAACGCTTGGCGACCGTCTCGGGGCGCTGACATGCTGCACAGCAACCTGCAAGGCCACCTCTCCACTTCAAAGACCGGCCGCTTCTTTGGAAAGGAAAGGGGATTGTTTGTTCCGCCGCTGTTGCACGCGGATTCCACAGGGACCCAGAGGTTTTGGAAAGCCTGGAAGCTTTGAAACAGCGGGTTCCAGCTTGTCCTCCCAGCGCAGCACCGAGTTACCTGGCAGTTCAGTTAGTGCCTTGCCACGCCCCTTCTTGTTCGACTCGAGTTGCAACCTGCGACACCCGCGTCTCGACCCCGATCTGAGCTCGGCCGTGCCACTGAACCCAACAAACGTAGGCCATCGCGACCCCCGGCCCTCGACGACTCCCGGCCTCGAACGCCCCTACATGTACACTATTGCTATCCACGACCGCCGACGCTAACACCCGCCGGGCCAACGGGCACCTCGAGTTCCAACACCATGAAGATCTGGTCCGGCGCAACGCTGCTGGGCCTCGCCGCCCTAGCGACAGCGTCCCACATCCTCCCGCGGAACTGGGAGGCCAACGACTACTACGTGCTCCATCTCGATGCAAACACGTCGCCCCACGAGGTAGCCCGGAGCCTGGGTCTCTCGCACGAGGGCCCTCTCGGCGAGCTGCACGGCCATCACATCTTCGCTACAAAACGGGCAGAACACGACGTGGTCAAGCGAGAGCTGGTCCAAAGACGGAAACGGCGGTCGCTGGGCGAAAGACACGTGCTGGACGGCGTCCTCTTCTCCGAGAAACAGGCGCTGCGGAAACCGTGGGAGAAGCGCATCATTCCAGAAAAACGAACCCCCCTGCCCCTCCACGGCGCCGCCAGGGCTATAGACTCGCCCGTGGAATCGGCCGTCCAGGCACAGACCGACATTTCCCGGACGCTGCAGATCAACGACCCCATCTTCCACCAGCAATGGCATCTCTTCAACACGGTCCAGCTCGGCCACGACGTGAATGTCACGGGCGTGTGGCTGCAGGGCATTACGGGGAAGAACAGCACGGTCGCCATCGTCGACGACGGCCTGGACATGTACAGCGACGACCTCAAGGACAACTACTACGCGGCCGGCTCCTACGACTTCAATGACAAGACCGACGAGCCGCGGCCCCGCCTGTCGGATGACCGCCACGGGACCCGGTGCGCCGGCGAGGTGTCGGCCGGCAAAAACAATGTCTGCGGCGTGGGCGTGGCATACGACTCCAGGATCGCCGGCCTGCGCATCCTGTCCAAGCTGATCTCCGATGCCGATGAAGCCGTGGCCATGAACTACGACTTCCAGCACAACCAGATCTACTCGTGCTCGTGGGGGCCGCCCGACGACGGGAAGAGCATGGACGCCCCTGGCATCCTCATCCGCCGCGCCATGCTGAACGCCGTGCAGAACGGCCGCCAGGGTCTGGGCTCCATCTACGTCTTCGCGAGCGGCAACGGGGCGCAGAACGACGACAACTGCAACTTTGACGGCTACACCAACAGCATCTACAGTATCACGGTCGGCGCCATCGACCGCAAGGGCCTGCACCCGTACTACTCGGAGAAGTGCTCCGCCGGCCTGGTCGTCACCTACTCGAGCGGCAGCGGCGACGCCATCCACACGACGGACGTTGGCCAGAACGCCTGCTCCAACAGCCACGGCGGCACCTCTGCGGCCGCCCCGCTCGCTGCCGGCATCTTTGCCCTGGCTCTGCAGGCGCGGCCGGACCTGTCGTGGCGGGATATGCAGTATCTCGCCATGGACACGGCCGTTCCCGTCAACCTGGACACGGGCGATTACCAGATCACCAAGATCGGCAAGAAGTTCAGCCACACCTTTGGATACGGCAAGCTGGACAGCTACGCCATCGTCGAGGCCGCCAAGACGTGGAACAAGGTGAAGCCGCAGGCCTGGTTCTACACGCCCTGGATCCACGTCAACCAGCCCATCCCCCAGGGCGACACGGGCGTTGCAGTCAGCTTCGACGTGACCGAGGACATGCTCAAGGAGGCCAACCTGCAGCGCCTCGAGCACATCACCGTGACCATGAATGTCGAGCACGGCCGGCGCGGCGACATCAGCGTCGATCTCATCAGCCCGGACAAGATCGTCAGCCACCTGTCCGTGACGCGCAAGTACGACGAGTCCACCGAGGGCTACGACGACTGGACGTTTATGAGCGTGGCTCACTGGTAAGCTTCACCCAAAATAAAGAAAAGAACAGAAAAAAAGAGAGAATATACTAACCTTCCAGGGGCGAATCCGGCGTCGGCACCTGGACCATCATCGTCAAGGACACCGAAGTCAACACGCACAGCGGCACCTTCATCGACTGGCACCTCAAGCTCTGGGGCGAGGCCCGCGACGCTTCCCAAGCCAAGCTCCTCCCCATGCCCACCGAAGAAGACGACAACGACCACGCCCAGATCGCCACCACCACCATCCGCGCAACCACCACCCCGATCCCCAAACCAACCGACTCCTCCCCGCCCGCAGCGGACGCAACCGACGCAGCCGACGCCCCCAACCGGCCCGTCAACACCAAACCCACACCCACAGGCCAGGCCGTCCCCGCGGAGCCGTCCTCCTCATCAGCAAACAAGACGTCCACCTGGCTTCCCTCCTTCCTGCCGACCTTTGGCGTCTCGGCGGCCACCCAGGCCTGGATCTACGGCGCGCTCGTGCTGATTGTGCTGTTCTGCGCCGCCCTCGCCGTCTATTTCTATCTGGCGCGCCGGAGGCGCCTGCGCAACAGTTTCCCGCGCAACGACTACGAGTTTGAACTGCTTGATGATGAGGAAGAGGAGAGGGAGGGGTTGGCGCCTAATTCTGGTGCTGCTAGAAATGGTGGAGGGAGGGAGAAGGGTGCTGTGGGCGGTGCGGGTGGGAAACATGGAAGGAGGACAAGGGGTGGGGAGTTGTATGATGCGTTTGCGGGGGAAAGTAGTGATAACGATGAGGATGATTTTGGCGGGCATGAGGGTGGTGTTGTAGGTGGTGGTGGTGGGCAGTATCGTGATCGGAGCGGGTCTGGGTCGGAGGGGAGCGGCTCGCCGATTCGGATGAGTGAGAAGTTGCCTGGGAGGGGGAGGGACAGTGCCGACTCGGAGGAGGAGGAGCATCATGTTATTGGGGATGAGGATGATGAGGAGGAGAGCGAGAGTGAGGATGATCAGGCGAGGCCGTTGCAGGGGGGGAATCGGTAGTTTTCTTTTCTTTTTCTTTTTTTGTATGGGGGGATGTAGTGTTGGGGTCTGGCTAGGCATGTCGTTTGGCACCTATAGCGTATAGATCGTGTATAAACAGTCTCGGTGCATGCGGTAACTTGGGGGTTGGGTCTTTTGGTGAGGCGAGTGCGCATACCTACCTGTGGATTCATCGCCCTTGGAAAACGGGATCCTGTTTCCAAGACCGGTGTTGCTTCAACTTGTACTTGTAATGCAATCAATTCCCTACCAGCCTAGTAACCCCGTCCAAGCCATGTTCAAACCCCGGTGTCAACGCCAACCCCACGTCTGATATGAATACAAGGGGTGTTTCCGCTTCGAGTACTAATATGCGTTTCTGCTCTGAGCATCATCCAGTAGCGATGCATCTCCGCTGTTCAGTGCCTGTCCAGCCAGCAGTCACAAACTGCCGCTGCCGCTACCGCTACCGCGCCAACTTCCACACCTCGGACGAATCTTCAATGTCCTGCATCCGCGATCTGACTCTTTTGATGACCTCAGGAACGGAGCTACTCTGAAAACTCAAACTCCCATCTCCGCCGTCATCCCCCTTATCCCCTTCATCTCCCTCACCCTCGACCTCCTCCTCCCAATCCTCATCAACAACCCCGTCCACCCCAACCACCACCCACTCATCCCGCGCAGCTGCCTCCCGCGCAGCTGCCTCCCGCACAGCTGCCTCCCGCGCAGCTGCCTCCCGCACAGCTGCCTCCCGCACAGCTGCCTCCCGCACAGCTGCCTCCCGCGCAGCCGCCTAAGCCGGGAGCACGACGCCCTCCCTCTCCATCTCGCGCACATACTCCTCCCACACGCCAATAACCCCCCCATAGAAATCGACGTGCGCGTCGACGAGCCCGCCAAACTGGCGCTTGAACTCGACCTTCTTGATCCACTCGAAGCTCTCGACCTCGCGCACGACCTGATCCCCAAAATGGTCCGACTCCATGCGCGCGCTCTCGACCTCGCGCGTCAGCTCGTCGATGCGCAGCTCCAGCTTGCGCTGGCGGTCGCGGCGCGCCTGCTCGTGGTCGACGCCGCGCACGTCCTCGATCTTGGACCGGATGAACCCCCCCGCGCCGCCGAGCGCGCCCGACCCGAAGGGGCCCGTCGAGTACCCATGCCCCCCCGACGCCAGCGTGTCGCGCTCGGCGGTCGACTTGTTGAGGTACTCGGTCAGCTGCTCGTAGTCGAGCTGTTTCTGCTCGCGGGCCTTGAGCAGGTTCTTGAGGGCGCCTGAGTACGCGACCATGTCGCGCAGGGAGGAGAGGTAGTCCTGGTCGGTGTGGTCTTTGAGTTTTTTGAGGCCCGCAGAGGTGTCCTCGACCGAGGCGGCGAAGGCGTGCACCGGGGCCTCGACGCCCGGCTCGAGAGTGATGAGCTTTTGGAACTGCTCCGCGAGGTCTTTGAGGTCGGTCTCGAGGTCTGCCTCGCGGCGGGCCACGCGGGCGACCACCTTTTCGACGTGGTTGAGGTCTTCGTCGAGCTTGTCCGACTTTTCCTTGACCTCGATGAAGCGCCGGTCCGGCTTGTGCACTTTGGTGAAGGCGTTCATGAAGCTGTCGGCGAACGAGTCGAAGACGCCGCCCCCGCTGGCGCTGCTGTTGGCGGTTTGGCTCTGGCCGAGGTCTCCGCCGGCGCTGGCGGGGCCGAGCCGCCCTGCTCGGCTGCGCATGGTCGCGTTCCAGTCGGGGCTCTCGAGGAAGGTGTGCAGTATGCTGGCGCGGCGGAGGACCGGGTGCAGCGCGAGCCGGGCGAGGAAGCGCTGGAGCGAGCAGGCCCGCCGCGCGGTGAAGTCGGGCCCGAACCGGTCGCCCCGGACATACTCCATGCGCTGCTTGTCCGGCAGCGGCGGGACGGCGCATCCCTGGTAGTCGCGCAGGAGAACCTTGTAGAGGAAGACGAAGTCGGTGAAGCGGCGGCGGACGGTGGTGGTTGGTCGCTGGAAGGTCGAGAAGGTGGTCTGGAGGTCAGTTACTAGTCCCAGCAGCAACTTTGGTGCACCTACATTGGTGGTGATTAGATACGAAACATATGCGTCCTTGGTGCCGTCGTTCTCCTTGTGTGGCTCCGACACGACACACTCGAGGATCTCGCCGCCGGAGTGGCCGTGGCCGTGGTCCCTCCCGTCGCCGGTCCTCGTTTCATCTGATCGGTTGTTGGCGTAATCGGGGCTGGCGGGGCCGTGGGATGCCGATGTGCTCGGCCCCGCTGGGTCGGCGTTCTGCTCGCTGTGCCATGATATGTTGGAGAAGTTGTCCTGGTCGAGGACGGCCATCTTCGCTGACAGAGACAGCCCGCCCGGAGAAGCCGCGGGGTGGTTGTTGGAACTTGAATCGGTTTTTTGGAGCTTCTTTGAGTTTGTGTCGGCGGAATGTATGGACTCTGGCTGGGATGTTTGGAACTTTGGAGCGAGCGGATATCCTTGGAACTGGCGTTCAATTGTAACAGGTTGTGGTGATGATGCGGCAGTGCGAGGTGGTGGCTTGGCGGTTGACGTAGGATGGTGGGGAGCTGTTGGCGATACGGATAAGCGATTGTCAGCCCAGCAGTTCGTTAACGTTAGTTGCTGAGGTGCCTTCGCATGCGGCACTCGGTGTTGGAGACACGTGACACTAACATGCCTCCTAAAAGGTGGTCAGCGTGGTGGAAGCCCTGAGAGCTCAACCTGGAATGGTTCCAGTAAACACTGATTTCACCTCCAGTAACGCAACGCTTGTTCGAGCAGATAGACTTGGCTATCCAGTATCTAGATGAGATGAGGTCTATATCCCCGCCCAGCACAAAAGAAAAGCCCATCGAAACCCAAGACCCCAACGCCAGCCTGTGATCTCGCGAGCTGTTCGCTGCGTGTCTATAGCTACACAGAATCCTCGTCGCTGCCATGCGACCTACTCAAACACGGCATACAAAGGAGAAGGCGCCCTCGGGGCAGAATGGAAATGTTACACTGCAAAAACCCTCCCACGCTCACTTGTCGCTGGGCTTGGGCTGCGCCGCCTCGCGCTGCTGCTGCTGCTGCTGCTGCTGCTGCTCTAACCTCGCGGCGTCGAGCATGTCCTTTTCGGCGTCGACCGCCTCGCCGACCTGCGCCGTCTCGATGGTCGGGTCGGCCGCGGCGTGCGCCTGGCGCTCCTCCTTCTCGTCAATGTCCTCGGTGTCCCGCGGCGTGGCGAAGCCGGTGGCCTGGTTCTCCTGGTCCTGCTCGAGCTCCTCGTCGATGAGCTCCTGCTGCTCCTTGATGACCTCGAGGCGCTGCTTGTTGGTGGCGGCGCCCTCGGCGTTGTGCACCTCGAGCTCGATCTCGTGGAAGAGCTCCTCGGGGATGGACGACAGCACGCCCGTCAGGGCCTCGATCTGGCTCGACACGCCCTCGTCCGACTGCGTCTGGCCGTACATGTAGGCGTTGCTCAGCACCAGCAGCGTCGAGGGCACGCCGTCGCGCAGCCGCAGGTCGAGCCACGTCTGCAGGTCCTCGCGCAGGCTGGCCGGCGACACGCCGTAGCTCTTGATGCCGCGGCTGGCGCACGCCACCTGCAGCTCAGCGACGGAAAGGCTGTCGACGCCCTCGTAGCTGATGGCGCGGTCGTCGCGCTTGATCTGGCGCATGCGGTGGCGGATCTGGTACCGCAGCATCATGTCGGTGCCGAACGTGTTGAGGTTCAGGTAGCGGCACATGGACACGAGCTGCGGCCGCGACAGGTTGTCGAGCGTGAGGTCGTCCTTGAAGACCTTGCACACCTTGATGACGTCCTCGGCCGTGGGGGTCTCGCCCGTGGAGCGGACCTTGCGGAAGAAGTTTGTGAACTCCTCCTTTTGCGCCGTCGCCTGCGTCAGGGGCAGGCCCGTCTCCTTCAGGGTCCCGCGGAGGAAGTCGCTAACCTCCTGGCGCGTGGCCCGCAGCGTCGACGCCTTCTTGTCCCTAGACTTTTGGCCTTCATAGGTGCTGGGCAGCATGTTGGGGAAGAGCTTGAGGGCGACGGGGAGCAGGAGCTCGGCAAACGGGACAATCACAAAAACGGAGAAGGGGACCAGCCGGCCGAGGTCCTGGACGGTGCGCTGCAGCTGGCGGTTCTCCCTGCGCGTGAGCTCGTACCCGGCCGCCATCTTGAGCGCGAGGCGCGAGCTGATCTTGACCTCGGCCGCCAGCAGCTTGGTGCCGTCCCAGTAGTGCTGGGCCTCCTTCTTGATCTTTTGCCCGAGCGTCAGCTTCTTCTCCTCCTTCTTGCCCTCGGCCTTTTCCACGGCCCCCTCCTTCTCGGCGGCGAGTTGCGTGAGCGCGCCCGAGTCGCCCGATGCCTCCTTCGCCCCCTTGGCCGCCTCCTTCACCTCGGACTCGGTCTTTGACTCGGCGGCCTTGGCGGGCTTCGTGGCGCTGGCGGGTTCCCTCGGAAGCGGTTTCTTAGCCTCCTCCGGATTGAAGCCCGGCGGCGGGCCTCCGGGCGGGCCATGAGTGGTTGTGCCCGACGTCGTCAGCGTCCGGATCGGGATGAGCAGGGCAGAGGCCGGCCCCAGGTTCTGCGCATTGCGGGCAAGATGGATCGATGTGGCAAGGAGTGCAGATCTAGGAAGAGCACGGCCTTCGCGACAGTCAGCGGGGGACTTTTAAAATGGCTTCAAACGCAGAGGACGGGACCCACCGGTGCCCAGGAAGGGGTTGACGACCAGCGCCCGACGCGCAACTCTTGTCGAGGCGCTCATCACGGCTGTGCGGGAGAGTGAGTGGTGTAGATCGTGGTAGGGGTGCCGCTTCTCGTTCGGAACAGTCGGTTTGAAGATGGAGATCGAGGAGCCTGCGCCGATGCGTTGATGGACGCTGTGTTGCTGTCGGGTGTTGCTGTGTTGCTGCCAAAAGTCAAACGGCAATAACGGCGGTAAACGCAGCGGACGTAGATGACGGGAATCTCGGATCTCGGAAACGGAAGAACGTTGCGGCCACAAGGAATGCGGGATGTCCAGAAAACGCGGCGATGGGAGGAAGAAGAGTAAACCGTACAGGGAAAAGAGACGATTCGGAGACTAAAATGGGTATTCGCTGGATCGAGATGGAGTTGGCGAGTTGGTCGGCGCCGTCAAAAGGGGCGCAGTGACATCAAAATCCAACGTTTCGCTGCGTTTCGCTGCAATCCACGGCTCCATCCCGCCCCGCGGCTGCCCCGACGGGGCCACCTGGCGAGTCAGGAACGGGGTGCAAGTCACGTGATTTGCCTGAACCAATGCCGCCGAGCAGCTCATCCAATGATCGCATCGATCGAATGCGGACCGCCGGACACGTCCGGGTTCGGGTCCGGTCGGACTGGATGAAAGCAGCTCCACGACCACCGGCCACCGAATGCCATGTGAATCTAGACGCCCCGTGGCTTGCAAACCGATGGGTGTTTGCCACGTCTCGCCAGATAATCCCTCCAAGCGATCATGCACCAGTCAGTTGGGCCTCGGACTTGCGGGGTCATCCCAGCGTGGCGCTACCGATGCTGCCATTGTTAGAACAAGCCTTTTCCTTCCGGCTGGTTTCAGGCTGGTAACGGGCTTTCTCGAGTCCGTCCTCTCGGTTTCAAGGCGATAAGGATAAGAACAGCCCGAGTGGATTATTCCTTGGCAGCAACGCAGTCGCTGGCTCCATTTGCGGCGATATCGGGATTCCTGCACACCATCTCAACAAAACGAGGCCCGATTTTGGTGAGGAGGCTGGCCCTGCCAGATTTGTGCCAATCCTTCCCAAGGTGAGCGCGACTGTACATGCCAAGACAGTGACCGTTTCTTGCTGCAGGTGCATGCCGTGAACACATGCGATCTCCTTCGGCCATCGCTCAATTTTTAGGTATCGTAACTTGCCATTGCCGAGCATGGAGTTTTGGTAGCTGTTCGGTCCTCGGTTGCGTCTCGATTGCGTGCCGATTGTTGCCCCGCACTCCGATCGCCGTGACAGCTTAAGCTTTAAGTTGCTTGTGCGACTCCGGACTCGCACACACATCGCATCGGCCGACCTCTGGCCGCGTCCCGAGTCGTCCGTCTTCTGTCTGCATCCGACTCATCCGTCCACGCAACGCAGGCATTCAACGCCAACCCCAAACTATGCGCCTCCGAAAAGCCGCCCGAGTCATTCTTGTCGGCGCGCCGGGGGTCGGGAAGGGGACGCAGTCGGAGCGGCTGCTGAAAAGTTTCCCGCAGCTCTCCTCCATCAGCTCCGGGGACCTCCTGCGCCATAATGTCAAGCAGCGGACTCCCCTCGGTGCGTGCACTCGGCCGCCCGCCGCGTCATCCCATGTGGGATGGGATGAAACTAACAACAATGCAGGAATCAAGGTCGAGAGCACCATGAAGGCCGGCGGCCTGGTATCCGACGACCTCATCCTCCGCCTCATCAGCAACGAGCTCAACCAGCGCGGCTGGATCTACTCGGGCCACCCGTCGGGCAACGTGATGACGCTCGCGTCCTCGGCCGTCGGCGCCACTGGCGAATCCGCCCAGCCGTTCCAAGACGACGCCGGGATGGCCGCCTTCCTCTCCTCGCCGGCGCACGCGCGCGGCTACGGCGGCGGCGGCGGCGCGGCGCGCATCAACGACGACCCCTCGGCCTCGTTCCTCCTCGACGGCTTCCCGCGCACGGCCGCGCAGGCCGACCGCCTCGACGAGATCGTGCCCATCAACCTGGCCGTGTCGATCCGCACGCCGCTCGACGTCATCATGGAGCGCATACACGGGCGCTGGGTGCATGAGCCATCGGGCCGCGTGTACAACACGTCGTTCAACGCCCCCCGGGTGCCCGGGCGCGACGACGTCACGGGCGAGCCGCTCGTGCGCCGGGCCGACGACAGCGACGAGGTGTACCGCGCAAGGTGGAACAAGTTCCAGGAGACGAGCGAGCCGCTGCTGGAGCACTACGCGCGCAAGGGCGTGCTGTGGGAGGTGGACGGCCTGAGCAGCGACGAGATCACCCCCAAGCTGCTGGGCGAGTTTGAGCGGCGGTTTGTTTGAGTCGGACCCGACTTCCGGCTGCGTGTCTTTGGGAGCGTCGCATTTCAGCGTGGGCGGCGTGTTGTACTACCCTCAACGGTGGATGGATAGATGGCGGCGGGATGCTGCTTGAACGGGGGGGCGCATGGCGTTTATGGGACTGACGAGCCATGCTCTCGTCCCCGGGTTTTGGTTAGTGTTGAGGCCCATGGCCGTTTGTATTGGAATATAATGCTACCTATTTCTAAGCGTTGCGTTGAGCACGAGCTGCTCGTCTCGTCTGATCTTGCAGATCTAGGTACGAGTCGCACTGGCTGCGATCTCAACTTTCGACTGAACCACTGGACCGGATCTGGACAATCCGATTGTCAAAGCAACCTGGAAGTCTCAACTTCATGCAGCCCCTGATCTTGCAGATGGGACCCTGCTGCCGCCGACTTCCCGGTGCAGGCACCGCCCCGCAGCAGCTGTCCGCCTCCCCGCATGGCGGGGAATCCCTGTGCCAAACGCCCGCGGCACACACACACCACTGGGCCTTGCTGCCCACCCCTTCTGAAGCTGAGGCATTGGGGGTCCTTTGGTGGGGTGGGCTGATCCTCACGCCTGCCGCAGACGTGTTGTCCACTGTGGTTACAATATTTCTTCTTGGCGCAATCCAGTCCCTCTCGTTCGCATGATTTCGAGGCATGCAACATGTGTTGACCTTTCTTTTGTGGCTGGCCTGGTCTCGTGCTCCCTTTGCCATTGTGCTTCCCAAGTCTATTTTGGTCACTCTCTTTGCGACGCTTTGATTCCGAGGGCCAGCCACGCCCAGGACAATCACCACTCACAGAACACGGAAACAGACCGTATATCCCGCGAGACCCGGCCCATGATAGCACCATGCGCTGGCCGTCTGCACAACTTGCTGCTTCTCTGGTAGCCCTTCCGCGTTGCTTGCCTGGCCATGTTTGCGTCGGCCGTCCTTGAGCTACTGTTGCGCGACTTCATTTCGGTTCCTTACATACCTTGGACATCGTGTCACATTTGGATCGACAGAGGCTTCGACCTCATAAGACCTGAGTTTTACTTCTTATTCCGATATCCTAAAATCAGACTTGATACGGTGGCCGCCCTTAAATCCTACAAGGTTCAACCATCCTCTTTCCCTTCAAAGCTACCAGTGCTAACAGACACCAGGCAAGATCTCTTCGAGCTGTTGGGACTAGGGATCGACAAACAGCACCCTCCACTTGCTGGCCAAGTCAACATGCTGGTGCCCTGGGCCGTGGCCATAGCCACGGCCACAGCCGTCAGCGCTGCCTCGCCCTGGTCGTCCCTCCCGTTAGAGTTGAGAGACAAAAACGGCAGCGATGCGGGACGCAGCTCTCTCCCAGACGTCAGCGCGTTCCACGACATGTTCACGGCGCTGAGCGACATGCAGGAGACCTACTTCCAGCGTTGGCTCGGCACCTGGCCCGACGGGATCGACTGGACGCGCGCCGTCATGAGCACCCACGTTGCCGCCGCGCTCCGCACCATCTCGGACGAGCTGGAACTCAGCCAGCCCAGCCAGGGCGTCGAATGCGCCACCAGAAAGGAGGAGGTCGTCGCCGGGTACTTTACCGACGTGATCGCCTACTACTTCGCCGAGGACGCCTTCGCCATCCGCAACCAGGCCTACGACGACATGCTCTGGGTGGTGCTGGGCTGGCTGGAATCCATCCAGTTCATCGATGAGCACAGCGGGTTTCTCTCCAGGGTGGCGTTCGCGGGTCTGGGGCAAACCAGCCCCGGGGCCGAGACATGGTATGGGAGTCGCTGGATACCCGCTTTCGCTCATCGCGCGAGGGTGTTCTGGGAGCTGGCCGCCAAAGGGTGGGACACGAAGCTCTGCGGCGGCGGCATGGTCTGGAACCCGCGCCTGATGCCCTACAAGAACGCCATCACCAACCAGCTGTTCATCTCGGCCTCCATCAGCATGTTCCTCCACTTCCCGGGCGACTCCAACACCTCCCCCTTCGGCACCGGCGCCGTCGCCACCTCACAACCCTCCACCGCCGAATGGCCCCCCCACGACCCCCTCTTCGCCCAGGCCGCCCAGGACGCCCACGCCTGGCTGGCCTCCTCCAACATGACCAACCCCCAGGGCCTCTACGCCGACGGCTTCCACATCTCAGGCCACAGCTCCGGCAGCAACAACACGCGCTGCGACGAGCGCGACGAGATGGTCTACACCTACAACCAGGGCGTGCTCCTGTCGGGCCTGCTGGGCCTGTACCAAGCCACGGGCCGCGAGGCGTACCTCCGCGAGGGCCACGCCCTCGTGCAGAATGTGATCCGCGCCACGGGCTACGACCTGCTCCGGAACCAACCCGTCGATGACGTCCCCCCGAACCGCGTCCCGCCGTGGCGCGGGCTCGGCCGCGCCGGCGTGCTGGAGGAGGCGTGCGACGCTGCCGGGGCGTGTTCGCAGGACGCGCAGACGTTCAAGGGGATTTGGATGCATCATTTTGCTGCGTTTTGCGCGCCGGCTGCGCTGAGACTCAGTGCTGCGAGGTTCGGTTCTGGGTCACCCGGTGGGGAGGAGTCCGGGGCTGTCAGGGCAAGGCACGAGGCGGATTGCAGGCGGTATATCCCCTGGCTGCGGCACAATGCGCGCGCGGCGATGGGGACGAGGGATGGGAGGGGGTTGTTTGGCATGTGGTGGACTGCCGGGCTGCTGAGGCTCACGGCCGCGAGTAGTGATGGGGAGGTTGCGGCGGATGCGCGCCCGCCGCCGCCGACTGGGGGAGGAGGTGGGCAGGTGGTGGACTACCGGAACTGGGGCGTGCCGCTGAACGAGGTGTGGGTGCGGATGGGGGATGGGTCGCGGCGGCCGGTGTCGAATCACGGCGGGGTGCGGCAGAAGCCGATTCAGAAACCTAGGGGTGAGGGGGGCAAGACGGGGCCGGGGGTGGGAGAGAGGGGGGCGTCTTCGGACGGGGGAGAAGGTGTTTGGGATCCTAACCTTCGCGGGCGAGGAAGGACGGTGGAAACGCAGGGCGGGGGGCTGGCGGTGCTCCGGGCGTTGTGGGTGGTTTCTAGACTCGGTGTGTGAAGGCGTTGATGGGTTGGTTTTCCTGTGAAGGCGAGCATGGCGTGGTTATGATAGACGGGTTGGACCTGAGGCTACTATGGTTAGGAGGTGTATTTTTGCTTGGTATTCTATACCCCATCGTTACCTCTTACGAACTTGGTCCTCGGCTGTAAGTGAACCTGGCTTTAACTTGGCACGAAAGAGAAAGAGACGTTGGATCCGAAGTTTGGGATATGGCCGAGGTACTACTGAACAGTATTATACGATACATTACCCAGGACTCCTTTCTCTCTTTTTTAGCCTAGAGAGCACTCGTCGTGTTCGCGCCTTCAAGCTCCCCCTTTTGTTGTCATCACGACGTTGGAGTAGGGTTAGGGTCCACGGTGGCAATCGAGGAGCCCACTGATTTTCGGAGAATTCCAGCCGACCGCAACACCCCGCGACCGCATCATTGCCAGGCCAACAATCCACCACGATCAACTCCCACTTCACAAATCGCGACACTCCCGCACTCTCCCACCGCAATCCCGAACCACGCCACCCTCCTCCACCGACCCCCAACAACACAACCCCCCGACAAAATGGCCTCGGACGAAATGGAGCTCGACGAGCCCGTCCAGCAGGGACCCGGCGGCATCGACGCCAACAACGGCAACGGCACCAGCTCGGCCAAGCTGGCCGCCATGCAGACCCTCACAAAAGCGACGGCCGTGCGCTCCATCGAGGGCTGGATCGTCATGGTGACCAACGTGCACGAGGAGGCCGACGAGGAGGCCATCCACGACAAGTTTGGCGAGTTTGGCGAGATCCGCAACGTGCATCTCAATCTGGACCGCCGGACGGGCTACGTCAAGGTATTATAATCCCTACCCACCCTCACCAACGTTGGTATTTATTTGTGGTTGCTGACTTGTTTTTGCATCTAGGGCTACGCGCTGATCGAGTACACGACCCTGGAGGAGGCGCGCGCAGCTATCGACGGCGCCAACGGCACCGAGCTGCTGGACCAGACCGTGCAGGTCGACTTTGCCTTTGTGCGCCCGCCGCCGGGCAAGGCGAACAACACCGGCGGGCGGCTCGGCGGCGGGACAGGCGGTGGTGGCGCGCGGGGGTCGAACCGCGGGGCGCGCAGCGGCAGGAGTCGCAGCCGGAGTCCCGGGGCGGCCAAGGACGATGTCTTGTGAGGGATAGGCGACCGCTCGTCAAGGGGAAGTGCCTGAGAGAGGAGAATCGTTTCGGCGTTGGGTCGATCTGGGCCTTGAGATACGAAGGTAGAGCAGCCGTACGGCGCACATAGAATCAGCCGATGTGTCAGCCGGGGGCAAAAGACACGTCGGCATCTTGCCGTGGCAGTTTGATGGTAAGTCTACCTTGTTATTCATTGTGGTGTCCGCATGGCAACTAACTGCCTCTCAAGATAATGTAAACCCGGGCTTCATATAGCGAGCTGAGGATTCGCAGACGTTGGGCAAACACGGCTGAGATAGTTCCCTATGAAACAGTCAAGCATAGACAGAACCAGCCACCAACAGAGACACTGAGCATGACCACCGACGTTGACACACAACAGACACACTGCGCATGACCACGCACGTTGACAAGCAAGGTGTTGCTGGTGATGCGTTGTATTGCGGCCACTCCTGACCATCAAATAAATGGATGGAAAACATAAAACTACACCATACAACCATATACACCAGCAAAACAAAACAATAGTATTACAGACTAGCCATGTCCCACAAACAGAATGCTCCGATGATGAAAACAAACTACCCTTGCTCCCGCCTTGCCACCCCCGTTTACGCCCACCGTATCCATTCCATTGCCCCTTCCAATCTCCAACCCCTCAACACCAAACTCTCCTACCCGCAACCAAATGTCATCCAGATGTAACACCCCGCGCAACCACCGTCGAGAGGCGATCGCCCCAACTCGAAATCAACGACTCGCAAACAGAAATAAATAAACTCGCAGACCAGGCCATGTACAAACAGAGAAATATGCCCCCGCCCCTGAAACCAAGCAATCGCAACCGCAACCGCATCCGAAAGCCATCCATGTGCCTGCCTTCCCGCCCGCCAAGCACCCCCTCCCTCTCTCCCCATCATCAATCGCCTCTTGCTCTTCTCGCATGACCGAGAGCCAGGAAAGCCAGAGAAGCTAGGGAACGCGAGTAATCCCACGAATAATGCCATTGCTTTGCTTTGCTGACTGACTGACTGATACATGGCCACCCCCAACCGACACCAAACCCCAATCAACACCGACACCGACACCAACCGCCCGACCGACCGACCGAAACCGCCCGTTGTATTACAAGAGCAATATATTGCGTGTTATAATAACAAAACAAAGGTTTGTTTGACAGAGGAAAAAACAAAGGTAGGTAGGTAGGTATCATTTCGTTCTTCTCCGTTGTCCAACCCGAACCGAAAGGAGGAGAGAGGCGTTGTGAGTTGTTGCAATGGTTGTGTCGCAATCCGTTTCTTTCCCCAGCCATGTCTCGACTTGGTTGGATTGAATCCCTTGGTCGTCAAGTCCTTCTCAACTCAGCGTGCTCAATCCCCCAAACTCCAGCCCCAGCCATGACGTAGAGCGCGTGGCCTCTCAACCGCGGCTGAGGAGGGTATGCAAGTATTTTCTGTGATCGACCGCCACCGCTCAACCGACCTCGCCGCCCCTGGCCTTCCCTCTCCTCCGGAAAAAGTCCATAACCTTCCGCGCCGGGCCGCTGCTCCCCGAGTGGTCGTGGCCGCGCGAGTACGAGTCCGTGTCCCACGCGTCGACAAACCGCTTGTTCTTCTGCAGCACGCCGCGGCCGGCCTTGGGTTTGCTCGCAACCTTGCGCCCGTCGTAGCCCCCGTCCTGGTGCGCAAGCTGAGGGAGCTGCGGCGCAGACCCTGCGGGACGGCGCATGTTGTCTACCGACGCGTCCGAATCGCCGCTCAGCAACGGCGCCGGCATGTAGCCCTGGCTGGCGGACGGATGCCCGTACCCGTTGGCGGGGTATTGTTGACGCCCGTAGGGGTCTGTCGAGGTGCGGGGCTCGTGGAGCTGCGCGTACATGCCGTCCAGCGTGGACGCGTCCACGTGCTGTTCTCGGCCAAGGTCCTGCTCAACGTAGCGCCCGAATTGGTCGACAGCTGGCGGCTCCTGGATGGGCAGGTCTTGTTGCGAGTCGAGCTCCGGGGGTTCTTCCTTGCCAATGCCAATCGCCTTGAGCGAGAAGGATGCCGGGATGAACGAGAAACGTCTCGCGTGCTTCTCCTGGGACTTCTGCGAGCCCGTGATGCTGCCCGACGTCTTCTTGCCGAGGCCGATGGAGAAGGATCTCCGCGAGTGCTTCGAATCCATCGACGGCCGCCCTTCATCGCCGCCCGACAGGGAGTTGTTCATGCTAACAGGTGGGTATTTCCTGCCCTTCTCCCCGGCCGGTAGCTGCTCCGCCCGTTTGCGGTTCTTACCGCCGAACAGCGACCCGCTCCGGCCGAAAAGCTTGCCGCCAATCTCGCCCATTGTGCTGGATCTTTTGTGCCCCTTGGCCTCCCCGCCTTGCGCGCCGCTGGTGCCGGCACCGGCCGTCTCGGGGGCAAAGCCAGAGAGCCTGACGAACTTGGGCGGTACACTGATGCTGGGCCGCCCATACTCCTGGGTCTGAGGTTGCGATGCCGACGTGGGGATTCCGTAACTGCTCCCGCTCCTGGGCGGTTGTTGGATCCTCCCATGCGCATTCGTATCCGCAACCTCGGGAGGAACTGGTTGGCCGTATGTGGGTCTCGCGCCCGCTCCCGGGCCCCTCGAGGCGGTCGACTGCATAGAGCCGCCGGTCGCGGGCCGAGTAGCAGAGGAACTCGGAACTGTCGAGATGAAAGGGGCTTCGCGCCCGCCCCGGACGGCGGCGGCGGATGAGCTCGCATTGCGGTGGGTGCTTGGCGGCC
Organism: Parachaetomium inaequale; assembly: GCA_033296685.1. Taxonomy (NCBI): domain Eukaryota; kingdom Fungi; phylum Ascomycota; class Sordariomycetes; order Sordariales; family Chaetomiaceae; genus Parachaetomium; species Parachaetomium inaequale. The sequence continues at coordinate 153,619 of MU854355.1, read as the reverse complement.
TCCTTGACGCGACTGGCGGCTTGCCATACGTGTCTGCAGGGGGGTTTTGGGGCTGCTGCTTCTCCTTGGGTGACGACGACGAGCCAGCCTCAACCTCAACAGCTCCCTGGCTCCCCGAGCGGGCACGGGTACGGCTGCTACCGGCCTGCGTGCCTGATGCTTCGCCGCGCTGCGTCGTCGTATTCGGCGCGACGTATTCCACCTGCACCGTACGGCGCTTGTTGTCCCTCTGCTGCTTGGCATACGCCGCAGCCTCGGCGTCGGCGTCGATGGTGCCCTGCTTGCTCACCAAGCCACCAATCGGAGGCGAGACGGCTGTCTTCTTTGACGCCTCCCGCACCGACGAGCTGCGCCCAAGGGCGGGGTTCTCGTCGTCTTCTGCGGGCACTGTTGTGTTTTGGATGTCCTTGGGGCTCGTGGTGCTCGACGTGATGAACTCGACGACGTGGGCGTACTCGCTGAGCCAGCTGTGGCGGGCGACTTCGAACAGGTCGGCTCTTTTGCGCGGGTTCGGCACGAGGATCCTCCGTAACAAGTCGCGCGCATGAGGGGTGACGTACTCGGGGAAGGTGAGCGGGGTGTTGACAATGTACTTGTAGAGGAGGTTGATGTTATCGCCTTCGGGGTTCGCCGGATCGTCGTCGAACGGAAGATATCCAGCCAGCATTGCGTACTAGAGAGCCGAAATTAGAACTGGCCGTTTGCACCACGAGTTGGCCACTTACCAGAATAACACCGCAGCTCCAGACGTCCACCTTTCTGCCGGTGTAGAGCGAGTCACTAACTACGAGCTCCGGCGCTGCGTAGCAGGGGCTGCCGCAGCTGGTCTGCATCAGATCGCCCTTTCGCGAGCCGTTTGGCTTGACCTTGTCCAGTCCCGCGCGCTTAACGAATTCGCGATCTGTCAGGTTCAGCTCCTCCTCGTCGCTCAGCTCCTCGTGCGGGTCGAATGTGTTGGCGAAGCCAAAATCGGTGATGATGATGTTGCGATTCCGGTCGAGCAAAAGGTTCTCCAGCTTCAGGTCGCGATGCACAATCCCTTTCTTGTGCAGATAGCCCACCCCTGAAACAAGCTGGGCGAAGAGCCGCCGCGCAGCGTTGTCCTTCAGGTAGCGGTGATTCAAAATGTAGTCGAACAGCTCGCCCCCCGAGGCGTATTCAAGCACGATCCCATAGTGCCTATCGGATTCCTCCATCTTATGGAGCCGCACAATGTTGGGATGCGTCAGTTGTTTCAGGATGGCAACCTCGCGCATGATCTTGGCCATGCGCGAGGGATTCCCGCCCAGCTGGTCCTTCTTGATAAGCTTGATGGCGACCTGGGGGCTTCGTTAGCGGGAGCAAAGCTGCGAGATATCAAACCGACGTACCTGCACACCTCCTTCTTGCTTCCAGCCCAGCTTGACCTTTCCGAACTCTCCCTCGCCAATGGTATTGCCCAAGATGAACTCGCCAAACTTGGTCTGCTTCTCTCTTCTTGAGTGGTCGTGTCGACTCCTTCCGCCGCGCCTGGTCTCCTCTGCAGGGTCTGCCATTGCGACCACGGGGGGCGGCGCGGCCTTGTCGTCTTGCAGGTCAGCGGCCTGGTGTGGTTGGGCCAAGGCTAGGCGCTCCTTTTCCCGCTCGATGTCGACTTCGGGTTGGGAAACCAGTATGCTGTTCAGAATTTCGCTGGCCTCCCTTGACGGCCCGTTGGTCGAGTGGGTGTTCGGAGGCGGTGAGCGGACTGGCGCCGCCGCCGACGGGTTTCCGCGGGTATCGCGGGTGCCATTTGCCCCGTATTGATCCTGGGGCGGAGGATTCGCTCGTCGGCTGCGGGCGCTCTGGTCGGACGACTCTATCCTGCCATTCGCGTCGCGGCTGGAGTCGGCGTGGGCTCGGCGGGGCGAGTCAGTGGAGCGCTCGGTCGGCTGAGTGCGTCGGGAACTCGACGTCCGCGGAGGGACGGCGGCGGGCATGTTTCGCCTTCTTTCGGCGAACACTAGGTCGGGCGAATCTGTGCCCGAGACCACGGGGAATGGCACGGGCGAAGCAATGGCGGCGCGGGAGCTCATTGGGGAGTTGGGGTCGGGGTAGGCGTCGTCGTTGGCGCTGGGTCCGCGAGACGGACGTCGGGAAGACGGTGCTGGCGATGCTCCCGAGGGCTGCTGATTCGCATGATAGCCGGGCCCGTCCCGTGTCGGAGATGGATGGGCCGGCGGGTATTGTCGACCGAACTGCGATGGAGAAGCTGATGTCGGATGATGGGGCGCCGTTTGGAGAGCACTGGACATTTTTCGTCTCGGCGGACGCGCAGGGACCTGTAAGCAACGTGCGTGCAGCACCGGCGACTGTTTTGCCTGCTGGTGGTTTCCGGGCTGTTGCGAAAATGAAGCGGGACGGTTTGGCGGGCTGAACAGGATCTATCCCAGCGAAACCACCGAGGAGCCGCGGTCGTCCGAATTGATGACAAGGGCGCCAATTCGGGGGCTGACTTTGCGGCGATGCAGCGGCTGCGAAATTCCCTGTTTGCGTCCTGTAAAAAGGCAGAGAGCGATTGGCCGTCCGGGTTGTCTGTCAATGGGCCAATTCGACTATCATTGTGCGCTGCGATTCGGTGCTGGGAATGGCGCGAGCTGATTGACGGCCTGGCGTCGGGCGTCGGGCGTCGTAATAAACTCGCAGCTGCGACGGCGATGTTGGAGCGCGACGTGAGGTGCTGCTGGGCCTGGTCTTGGGCCTTGTTTACTTGCGCCGCAGCCGCAGGACAATGCGCCCTAAAAAGCTCGGGGGCGGACTCGGGACACGGTAGAGGCTGGGGGAGGCCGGAGGATTGCCCTGCGCTCCGTGCGGATCTCTCTCCCGTCGCGCGACGGTGGAGAGGGGGAGGGGGGAGAGGGCGGTGAGGTGCGAAGGGGAGGTATGAGGAGCTGGGAGCGGAGAGCCAATGGGTTTGTTGTCGAGTGCAGTGGGTGATGTTTTGGCGCTCCTGCCCGCGCTGCCCTTGCCCCGTTTCGCGGCCGGGGTTCTTCCCCCAGCTCCTCGCACTTGCAACTCGGCGCGGGCGTTGGGCAACATGTGCTGCGGCAGACTTCGTACAGTGGGAATTTCGGCTCCAGCTGCTCAACGCCGCCGTTAGCGTCACGGAGTTCGGTACATCTGCTGCCACCAATCTCGGCAGGCCTGGCGCGTACCAACCCCGTCGGGTTTTACCTCGAAACCCTTTAATTCCCCAGCTTCAAGCCACCTCCAGCTGCTGCCATGCTCGAGTTCAATTTCCGGCGGGAGCACGGCGCTGGAGCACCTGTCAACAATGGCTGCTCGCTGGCCACTGAACGGCTGCGATCCGCACTGTCGGTGAGACCTCGAGCATCGCGTTTCGAACGATAGGGATGCCCACGCGTCAGCAAGCCTCGTCATCTCGCAGCTTGTCCCAGGGCGCATGAAGCATCTGAACACCAGCATTCCACCTGTTTTGGCTTTGGCGGTCAAGACCCTTCCTGACATCGTCCGACGGCACCAACAGCCTCGGGCCGACGAGCTCGCATCACAGGAGACGACGGTTGCGATCACAAACAAGTGCATGCCGCCTGTCTCCATCGCTCGGCCAGCCCTGGCTCACGAAGCCGGCCTCCCAGTCTGATGTTTGGAGACAGCTGCGGCGTCGATTGGACCCTCGAGCGCAGGCAGCACCTGTTTCGCAGATCATCGTTGCAACGCCAAGCAGTCCGTCATCCAACACTGTGTGTCTTGACCCCGAACAGCTAGCGGCTCCGTACCTGAGCCAAGCGCGGTTGAAGCATGGTTCAGGGGTCTCCGTTTGCAATGCAACCCCTCCTGGACACCGATGGAGGACATCAAAACGGTTTCGACAAAGAGATGGCGAGTTGCGCATCGTTAACACAGCCTGCCGAATACATATCTCAGGCAGTTACGAAGTCAGCCAGCCACTTACGAGTCCCGGGCGGCCGCGATCCTGAACAATCCCTTCCCTTCGGGGCCTGTCAGCGGGGACAGTGTCCGTTCCGCAGGCCTGGGATTCACAAATCCACCGCAACAGGCCTTTGCAAAACGCCGGCCGGTTCGCCCGTATCGCCCGCCCTGCATGAAACACGTCGAATGACAGAGTCGCACGAAGGGAAACCCGCCAGGTCCAGCGTCTTCCGTTCCCAGGCTAATATACTGTGTATGTCCACACGGCGTCCCCGACAGAAGGCATTGACGTCGGAGATGAGGCGCATATCGAAACGCAGGGATCTGGGAGCTTACGGCATCCCGTGGCCGTCCAAAACGGCAAGGCCGTCGACAGGTCGCAAAGGCCAAAACAGGGCATCCCATCGTTCCCTTTCGGAATTGCGGCTGATCTCCCAGGGGGGGGGGCTTGCCTGAACGAGACAGACAGACAGGGCATGTCATCACATCCACCCAGGGATATTCCAGAAGCGTGGCATCTTCCCTGCCCATCCATCGCCGCAGCTTCAGGATCCGGAGCCCAGAAACCGGGCTGCCTGAACGGCGCCGTTCGGCGCAGGGCAGGAGCTCTCTATTTCCCCCCCTTGCAGCAGCAGCATGCACCACAGCTGGGACGGGCAAATTAAGTGAGATCCGAGATTGAAAAGCAGAGATCGGACCGGCAGCAGATCGAGCACTCGTCCAATATTTCAGATGCAGATGCGTTCACCCGTTTGGTGAGCCGTACCGCATGTCGGCCAATAAACACAGTCGAAGAAATAACTATTACGGAGTACTTCGTACGAATACATGTACCGGTAGCCTTTCCCTTGGGAGAGGGTATAGCTAAGATTCGTTTGAACGACTCCTCCTATCCCTTCCATCTTCTTCAGCTCCCCCGCTATTTTTCTGATTTTAAAGTCAGGACAAATGAAGCGTTCCGAAACAAAGTAGGTATGACGTGATATGTAACACTGTGTCCGACGACATGGCAACCGAACCCTTTGCTCCTGAGAGCTGAAGCCCAATGTCTCTCCTTTGTGGTCAGACAGGAAACCAAAAACCCAACCCACAGAGAGAAAAAACAAGACGGCCAATTTGCGAGCTCAGCGACTGGCTGCACCCGCCCGCTGCTGCAAACGGCCTGTCTCACTCTGCTGCACGCCCCGGGAGCCGACATGATCTAGTGACGCCCAGCCCAGGGGCATCACACAAACTCGTCACACAAAAAATAAAAAAAAATCTCGACTTTATTTCAGACGTGCACCCACAGTCGGAAGGTCACCTACCACCTACAGCTTGATAGTGATATCGTACATGTCCAACACGACCGCGGCGGCCGTCAAGGCACCCATATAGCCGCCCAGTATCCCCATGGTAGCGATCCTGCCCACATCCAGCGTGCGCACCGTCATGTTGACCAGCCCCGTCAAGAGGTTGGCCAGCAGGAACACGGCGAGGCCGTTGCGGTTGAACGCGCGCAGCACGCGGCTCGTCGCCGCGTCGTAGGCCTCCCGCTCCGCCCTGGCGTCCGGCGCCCGGTAGAAGGCCGGAAACAGGAGCGTGTCGACCAGGCAAAAGGCCAGCACGAGCGCGCTGTTGGAGGCCACGACCCACAGTATGTAGGGCAGGTTCGCCAGGCGCCGCGACACCGTCAGCCCCGCGCCGTACGTGTAGTCGGTGCAAAGGAGGTAGAGCGCGACCCAGACCGCCGACCATCCGGCCAAATTGAGCAGGAGCGTCTTGCGCTTGGAGCTGGTGGCTCCCGGGCTGAGGCTCCGCGGCAGGACGAGCATGCCCGTGTCCTGGCCGGCGAGGAAGATGGCGAGGTATCCCCAGAAGCTGAAGATGCCTTCCCTGTTCATGGACAAAAAGTCGGTCCGCGGCCCGGCAAGAATGTAGGCTTTCAGTTCGGTGCTCTCCAGGAGAACCTGGTACACAACCCCGAGCAAGATGGCCAGCCCGGCATACGAGGGCACCAGCCTGAGCGCCGACTGGAAGAGCGCCACGAAGGGTGGCAGGAAGCCCAGAGTAAAAAAGAAATTCCAGTGCACTCCGTACTCAGTCACATGCTCGGCATAGTCCAGCCCCTTGACGCTGAGCAGCCTCACAACGCCCAACGCAAGGAGCGGCAGCGAGTGGCGCAGCGACCGCATCAGCCGTGTGGCCAGCGGCGTGGCGCGGCCGTCGGCGCGCTCCTTGAGCACGGGCCGCGAGGCGACGATGCCGGCGGAAAATACAAACGACCCGACGCCCATGTCCATCAGCGAGGTGCCCCAGGTTTCCACCTTGGCGAACCGGCGGGGGAACAGGCGGAAGTCGACGGCGAGGATGCATATGCAGGTGACGACCATCATGTTGCCGCGGTAGTTGGTCAGGAAGGGCTTGGTGGACAGGGCACCGGGCGGCCCGGGCGCTGTCTTGGACGGCGCATTCGGCGGAAGCTGGGGCTTCTTCCTGCGCGCCGAGGGGCTGTCCGAGGGGCCGAAGTAGACCAGGGCGGCGGGGGCCAGGAGGAGGATGTTGAGGAGGAGCGGTACGCTGGAGTAGAGCGTGACGGAGAGCAGCAGGGCGCCCACGTTGAGGAGGAAGTCGACGGCAAAGGCTAGCGCGTTGTACGGCTTGAAGAAGGTCTGGCGGGCCTGGAGGGCGGACCAGAGGAGGGCGACGACCTGCGCGATGTTTGATCAGCGACATGGCGGCGATAGCTTCGTCTGATAGCTCATACCGGTGCCACGGCGCAGACCTGGGCAATCTCTGCCACAGACCCGCCCGAGAGGTTGGAGACAAAGTCCTCTTTGAGTTGTTTGTAGCTCCGTGCAGCCGCCGCCGCCGCCATGTCGTTGGCCAGATCGGCCATGGTGGGCGATGCCGAAGAATAGGGGAAATGGATGTCAATGAGCGGAATCGGCCTGCGGTGTCAGGAAAACATGTCAACAGCGATCCGGCAGTTGCAAGCTGCAAGTCGGGGACAGAATGCCGGGATCCGGCAGTGGCCACGGTTCGGTGTCAAATGAGAAGTGACGGTGGAGTTGTCAGCCTGGCGATGCCAGCTTGCGGCTTCCCGATAAGTGGTCGGCCGTCAGGGTGGTGCCACCCTTGAACCCCATGATTGGTTCCAGCCAATGACAAGCTGCAGAAGCTCGCCAGGCTGCCAAGACCCACGAGTTCGCTCCCGGCTGTCACATTCCAGCTCCAGACGCCTCCATTCCAACTCAAACCTCAACTTTCACTCAACTTGAGTTCAGGTTCGGGTCTCAACAGGTGCACACAGCAGCATTTTATCCTACAACTCCCACAACTGCCCATGATACAGTCGGTATTCAACTCAAATAACCACACTCAAACATTTCAACAAGTCCCCCATCCAAACCTCGGCTCCGACAGCCCGGATGCTGCAAACAAATGCTGTCAGTGGCGTGCTTGGGGTCTCTTTGTTCTCTAAGCCGGGCTGTGCCGGGCGCCTGCACAGCTCAGGAGGCTGGTGACGACGCTCTGGAACGTGCAGCATGCCTTTGCAATAGTCATTCTCTGCGCGCCCGTCTTTCTTTGTCTGTCGGCAGACTGTCGGCAGACTGATGAGTCGCCCAGAGCTTTGTCTCGCACCGCTGCGTCTGGCCGACTCACTAGGCGCCTGCTTTGAGGGTGGCCTTCTTCACTGCCGGATAAAAGAACAAGTACAAAAGCAGCATGGCCGCGCTGGCTGCGCCGCCGCCCTCATCGCCGTCGGCATGCCCCCAACACTTGCAAGACGGTTGCACACAACACCGCAGACAGAACTGCCCTCGCCAGTGTCGAATCAACCCGACGCCAGAGACACTTGGCCAGAACCTCTAGTTGTTTCTACAACCACGCAGCATGGAGACACAGACTCGGTCCCGACCCGAGCTGCGTCCGGTTTGGACCGGCCGCGGCGACCAGCACCCGGCCTACCCCAGGACCACCCCGCACTCGGCGACGAGCCCCGGGCCGCTCTACTCGGCCTCGTTGAGCTTGCCCAGCCCCTTGTACCCAGCATCGCCCGGCTATGACCACACGATGAGAGCGCACGAGAGAGCTTTGGTGGACAGGCTGGACCGGCTGGATCAGCGGGGAAGGCGCGGATCCCAGCAGTCCCCGATCACGGCCCGCTCCCTCTCCCCCATCGCTGAGCAGACGCCGAGCACTCGACGTGTGTCCGTCGCCAGCCTACCCTTGCCCAGTGCGCCGGCGCCATCCCCGCGGTCCCCCAGCCTCATGCAGTACCCGGGGCCGCAAACGATCGCAGCGCAAACCAGAGAGATTCTGCTCGAGGGGGTGCCGGATGGGCTCCCACGCCCGCCGCCAGCATCCGCCGGCGCCGTCGACGACCGCCGCCAGTCACTGCCGTTCTCGGTGCCGAGCGAGCGGCGCAACAGCCAGGAAATCCGAGACGAGCTCCGGGACTGGGGCCACGTCTACTTTGGCAACGGCCCCATCGCCGACTGCTTCGTGTCGGCTGTCGCGCTTCGCAGACACAGCGACAGCTCCTCGGCCGTCGAGGATGCGGCAGCAAAGGAGACCCCGCCTGGTGGGGGAAACCGGGTCACCATCCGTACACGCGTCAGACCGTGCGCGCTCGATCGAAAGCCTTTCCTCCTCACGCGGACATTCGATATGGATGGAATCAGAGCTACCATTCCGGAGCTGTCACCCGTGTCAGCAGGGCCCCGCCGGCCTTCCAACGACCACCACATCAGCCGGACCCCGCTTCCCACGAGGCGGCGGCGTTCATCAATGGCAGCCGGCGCCAAACACGGTCTGGATCTCGACAGATCCCACGTCCAGAACACAAATACAGTGCCGATCCGTAAGTCTCTGCCCAGCGGCCCTAATCGTCTCCACTTGAATTCAGCATTGCTAACCACCCTCCACAGACGCCAAATATGCCCTTGCCTTCCTCCCCGTCCTGGCTGCATTTATCTTCTCAAAGCTCATCCACAAGGGCGACATAGTCGATCTGCCACTGCCCTACCCCAAGGCATGGGCTCAGACAGTGGCATATGTGTACACGGGCCAGGGGGAGCTCACCGAGGCCATCAAGCAGAACATTGTGTATCTGGGGGGTAAAGTGTGAGATCGGGGTGGGGGACACACGACATTCTTCTTCTTCTCTGCCGTCATCACTCACATGACCTGGGGCGGCACCTCTGCTTTGACTACTAATTGGCCCCTCTCATGTACATCTGTATGACGGGCTTTGTCTTGGGCTTCCGCAGTACGTCTTTGATGACCAAATATACCAGTGAGAACCCGCGTTCGCTCTTCCCATTCGTGTAAGTCCCGCTGACGACTTTGCTCTGCGCTGGCCCTAGGACAGCGTGCTTGAGCCTGTGGCCGTCTGGCGAGCTCTGCTGTCGAGTGCTTCCCACAGTGTGTAATCCGAGTCTCGGGCCCTGTGCGGCTATGCGTAAGCTTCTCGCCCCTCGGACCCTTAGATCTCCAAACTCGATGTCGGTCTGGCCATCCGATGTTTGAACCTGGACCTCTTGAGCTCTCAACACCAGCAGAACCTGAGTCAATGCCACAATCGACGAGTCCAGATCCAGATCCCACAAAATCCTCTCACCTTTCTACTGCAGGGGTTATGCGGCCTGCACGATGCGCCTCGTGTATATCTCACGCGGACGCGAACGGACGGTGGTCATCACCCGTCCGCCCTTCTCGGCCTGACCGCCATGGACACAGTTTTCGCCATGATCCCGCTGCCTGCAACATCGAACCCGAACCAAACCACCCGGCATAGTATCTCAACCGGCAACACCAAGTTATCCCAATGAGTGTCGTTCACAACCGTCGTCCTCCCCTCGCCACCTCGGTCTCGGCGCCGGATGTCTTCTGCCGGCCCATGGACCCGGCCCCGGCACCGTTGGTGTACATCAACGGCTGGCACGGCATCGGCAAGGAGACGGTAGCCGAGTGCCTGACACTGCTCCTCGGCAAGGACAAGTCCCTGCTCATCGACGTCCGCAGCGTCGGCCGCGAGACTGCCCCCAACAACACTTGCTGCGGCGGCGGCGGCAGCCGCGTCTCCAAGCACAAACACCACCACCGGCACGAGCACAACCCCCTCTTGACCCCCGAACACCCGCGCTACTTCTCCTTCGACCTCGACTCGGACGCCTACCACTTCAGCCCCTTGCCGTCCCCCTCCTCCTCCCCGTCCTTCTCCTCGGCCTTCTCCCCCCCAACCTCCCGCTCAGCCTCCTTCTCCTCCGACTCCACCACCGCCACAACCATATCCACCTCTTCCACGGCCCCAGCAACCACCACCACCGTCAAAACAACCACCACCACCTCCTCCTCCTCCACAACCACAACAACAACCTCCCCCACCACCGCCTACCCCCCCCCCCCAAACCCCACCCCCCCCCCCACCCCCCTACCCCCCCCTCCAGATCCCAACCCCACCAGCAGTCCCGATCCCCACCCCCTGCAGCAGCGAGAACCTGACCGCCCTCCTCACGCACCCGCGCAACAGAGCCCGCATCGCCGTCCTCCCGGCCTGCTGCCCCGACACCCCCGCGGGCCACGCCACGCTGGGCATCTTTGAGGCGGCGGCGGCCCGCGCGGGGCGGTTGTTCGTCGGGGTTGTGTTGCGGTGCGAGGAGGGGGTTTATTTGAGAAGGCGGAGGGTTAGGGAGTGTAATAATAATCATAACAGTAATAATGGGAATATGAGGAGGGGTGTTGGTGTTGGTGTTGGTAGTGGTGTGGTTGGTGGGAGGGCTAGGGGGAGGGGGAGGGTGGGGTCGGTGGGGAGTTTGGATTCTGTGCTGTTGGCGGCTTCTTCTACTTCTTCTTGTTTTGCTTCTTATGAGGGGAGGAGCGCGGGGTTGGAAGGGGTTGCGGGGTGGACGGGGGTGGGTGAGGGTCTTTTTAGACCTGGAGGAGGAGGCAAAGACAAGGAGGGGAAGGCGAGGTTGATGAGCCTACCTGGTCCTGTCTCTAAGGCAGAGGACGGTGCTGCCGGTGGTGGTGGAATGGGGGCGGGTGTGTGCTGCGCGCAGGGCCAGAGCCAGAGCCAGGACCTCGGCCTGGCGAGGCCCGTCAAGGCTGGGCTGACCGTCGACGTCACATGTGTGCCGGCATTTGAGGCGGCGCTGCAGATCGTCGAGTTTGTCAAGGGGCTGGAGGCGGAGCGGGATGCCGAGCTGTGCAGCAGCGGGGGTAGCGCTGCCACGACGCCGGCTCAGGAGAGTGAGAGGAAGTTGGAACCGTCGGGGCTGGCGGAGGGGAAGTGAGGGAGGTCTTATGTCAGGCGTGTGGCGGGGGGTGGTCCTTCTTGGGCGCGTATTCCGGAGGAATGGGCGTGAGGGCGGCATATATGGCTGGGGAGGCCTGCTCCGCCCTCGACTACCGAGGCTAGGGCCGAACGAGGCACGCCGCCTGCCTGCCAGGTTCTATTGGTCTCCCCTCACCGACCAAGAAGCGAGACCAACCAGGCCTGAGCGAGCCACACCGGTCACGAAGCCACACCGCCTCGAGAATCACCAGACCAGGCCGGGCAAGGGGCCTGGTCCGCCGCCGCGCCGGGTATCTCGGCACCGCACCCGGACGGCGTCCGATATTGCCATGTCTGGCTGCGTTGTTTTGTTTCACAAGCTTCTGCATGAGAGGGACGGGCCGTCTGAGACACACAAGTCCAGACAATGGATGGGAATCACGAGCACATGGCCGTTGAGCGTGGGATTGTCGGCAGGGGGGCATCGGCGTGCCGGGTGGGTGGCTGCTTGGCTTAAGAAGCTCGGGCCGGAGCCGTCTCCGGTCTCTTCCACGCCCGTTTCACTCACCTCGTTCCGAGTCCTGGGACATGGCTCGGTGAGGCCAGACCGAGGTCTAAGACGACGAACGGAGCCGTGGCATGCCGACCTATGATCCAGGGGGCGGCGTTAACCGTCGTCGTCCGCCCCTGGCCTGCCCACAACAACGAGCCTCCCGCCTCGCACCGCACTAGGGGACGGAAGGACATCCCCGACACGGCATGTCGCAGATGTACACACGACAGCCGCATGAAGCCTTCCAGATTGTGCTATGGGTGGGGGGATCGGGCGGGGAGCGCGGCCGGGGAAGAGATCAAGATTCACCCGGATCTCGGCTGCGACCAGGGCGTGTGTCATGTAAGGTACAGTGTACCCTACCGCTGTCACGATACATTTGTCGACATGTTGATATTTATGAGCGTTGGCGTTGGGGCAGCTACTGGGGAAAAGTAGTGTTGGTGTTGGGAGTGATAGTCAAACTGGCTTAAGGGTATGGTGGTCAGGAATACGGTGGTTAGGAGTCATGTAAACTGCCTCAGTCCGTATATGACAAAAGTGCCATCTCATCGTCAAACCTGCTGGTTGCCATGGCCAACGTCATCGTGTTTGTCTACGACCTTTGAACACATCCCGGGGAGTCAACACGATGATGGACCTCAATGTCTCCGCATCATCCGTGGTCAACAGCCCGCTTCCATTCCCCCACGCGCCCGAGTCTGTCACGTCTCCCTCCAACTCAAACACTCCATACAAACCGCCTCAACTAGTTTCCGTCCCCTGCCACCCGTCCCCCTCACATCCACCTGCGATGCCCTCCCTCCCCAAACGGGACACTCCGGGTCAACATCTCCACACCCTCCAGGCAGGTACATCCGCGGTACTTCACCTCACACAAGGCAGAGCAGATCAAAAAAAGCAAGAGTAATCTCCGCCCTCCCTCCGATCCCCCGACGCGGGCCGAAACTTTTCGGAAACCCACCGGGGGTCCAACTCCACTCGGGAGGGGGAAGGGGGGGATCAGCAACAAGGGCAGGGGACGGAGTCCACAAACCATCTCAAAGATCCACCATCGTATCCAAGATGGCGCAACAAATTGTCCGGCCCAGTCAGTTCCAGAGTTCCAGGCTCCATAGCAATTTCGTTGGCAGTTGCGCAGTCTCCACGAGCGTTGCGACGCTGCAACGGGGAGGGGAGGGGGGGTTCAATATCGAATTGATAGGGGTACGCTCGGGCGTGGGAAGCAACAAACAATTGCCCTGATGAATTGTTGTTGTTCCAGCCCTCCCTCCTCGCTGCTGTGCAAGGCGACAGAAGAAGGATGCTATGTCCTCGTATTACTTTCATGCTGTGACTACCTACACAGTAATATCAGCAACCTGAAACCAGACACCTTGATATCAACCCACCATCTTGGTTCTATCTCGTGTCTGAGAAAGCAACCTGGAAGATAAGACGATCTCTGCAACCCCCGCAGCCCCCAAGATCTCTCAACCAAACAATCATTCCTCGGAGAAGCGCCGTCCATTTCACCCGCTCATACATGTATGTGCATACAGGCGACGACACAAGTAGAAATAAATAATAACTTGCAGCATTGGCGTGATCAATCACAAACCTCAACCGCAGGACCCTTCACGCCCGTCCGCCCTACTCCCTGCACCCCCATCCGCCTCTCGTACCCAGCCAATCACCCAGCCTTGTCCGTCCTTTCAACACCCCATCAACACTAACGCGAATGAGCACCACCAGCTCTAGCTCGGCCCCACTGAGTGCGTGCATGATGCACCTGCCAGCCAACCACCCAAGATCCAGAAGAGGGACGGGAGAAAAGAGAAAAGAGGGGACGGAGTTGATCAGGAAAAGGGAAAAACCACAGTCTCATCTTCCAGGGAGGCAATGCAACTCCCTCTGCAGGACAACCTCCGGACCGCTTATGTAACTCGCCAAACAGACATCCAGCCAGATCAACAGCCAGCCAGCCAGACAGACACCTGCTGGTCCGGCGCGGCTAATAACCAACTTCCAGTTAGTTAGGTAATTCACCCGTTTCGTTTTCGTGAACCCCCCCCGGCCCAGAACCCCCCCGGCGACCCCAGATTTGCGATGCGATCCGCGCCGTTGACCGTTGAGAGGCCTTGCTTGTTCCAGGGCCTCCCGGCGCGGTGCGGGGCACGAATGCGGATCCCCGGCCTTAGTCGCCGAGGGGACATGGGGGCTGCCGGACTGTCGTCCTTCCGCTTTGGTTGTTGGAGACATATCCGTAGCGGAGAGGTGAGGTGTCAGGAATTGTGATACCTCAGCTTCGCCGATAGAATAGGACTTTGGAGCAACTGCCTGCCGGTGGTCGACACTGCAGTGGCAGACACCACAGTGCAACCGTCTGTCATGAGATTTCGGTTCTCGGAGCCGTGGCTGCCAACAGCCATCGATCCAGCTGCGACATTCTCTCCCAGGCCATCAGTTCCCAAGTCGAACTCAGACTGGAACAGCCTTTCCAAATCCGTATTCTGCGCGCAAGAATTCAAGAGCCCAGGGCAGGGAGTCTGCAGTCGACAGTTAGCGTCCTGCATCCTGGCGCGGGATCGTCGTGGTCGTGCTCGGCTTGGCATCCCGATAAGCTTCTCGCTTCGTAGATCTTCGCCTTTCTTTTGGCTTCCCTCCCCGTGGCCGCCACGACGTCGATCAGGAAATTCCAGAAGCAGGCCGGCCGAGAACGGCCTCGAAACAGCACAGTGGCTTGATTCTTCCACGACTCACGGAGGAAGCAGAACGCCGGCGACGTCGTCATTGGCCGTCCACCCCTCAGGACTCAATGTTGCCATGTGCTTGAGGCGTGCCATTCCCACGCCAGCTAAACGCCACGGGCTTGATGGTTTCCCTCACGTGAGGCTACTGATGCATCATCATCGCCCGCCAAACCCCGGGATCGCCATCACTCTGCCGGCGAAGCAATCTCGCGCGGTGGTTGGTGACGCAATCCGGGTCTCGACATCCTTCCTGCATGGCCCGCAGATTCCAGCCGTACATCCACCCACCCACTCGCCGCCCTGCTCCGGCGCCGCGCCCACCTCCTCGTGCGACCGAAGGAGGTGCCGATGGAGTCGGCGCCGGCAGGCTCGGTGCGTCGCATTGCGGCAGTCACTTCCATGCCGTGCCGACTTCGCAACATCCGCAGCCGGCCAGGCTCTTTCCGGAGCAGCATGACGCAACACCTGTGGTGCGCTGGCCGCGCCCGGTTTGTTTTCTTTTTGCGTCTCTCCCGTCCGCCCCCCCGCCGCTTGCTGGCATGCTCGCTGCCATCTTCCCCAGCCCGCTCTTGCGTTAGCCTTCCCCGGGGCATCTCAGCCTGCCTCCGCACTGGCAGCCCCGAGCCGTCTTTCTGTCGCCAAACCCCCCAACTGCCGTGGGAATTATCAGGTAACTAACGGCGGCAGGGCGTGCATTCGCTTGCCGCGGCGATGCTACCATGGCGGGAAGCCCTGCATGGGAAGGCCCTCCCAATGCTGGATGAGGTGTCACCGCATGCATGTGTTGGGTGTCCTGGACCTGCGGGTGCGCCATCCGGCATATTAGCAAATGTACCTTGAGCTGCAGTGCGGCAGAGCAGAGAAGGAGGCATGAGACGAAAACGCAGCTGGTGAATGTGTCAAACACATTTCCATGCCTCTGCGCTGTAAGCAAAGGAAAAGACAAGAGGATACCTGCCTGGTACATACTTGGGTGCCGTTTCCGCCAGCACAATAGCCATCTCTCAGCACCGTTACGGAGGCCGGCAACTAGCGGTTTCTCGTTTTCTCGGCTCGTCTGCCTCCACCCCCTCCTTTCGCCCCTCAACCCCGACGACCATCTCATGCCCGTCATCCAGCCGAGGGCAATTTCTGAGTGGTCAGTTGGTTACCTGGACGCTGGTCGTGAGCACATGCGCACAACCAATGATCCCACGGTTGCTAGCCCAATCTAGAACCATTCCTGTGTATGTTGTGGCACAGTCACAGGGTCATGTCGTCCACGTGAGAAAAGTTCGGGAGAATGATCGTCGAGTTGACGACTTCGGTGTCGCTCAATTCCTCGAGCGGAACCACAGACAGAATGGACGGCGGCAGAGGATTGGCGAGCACCCCACAGCATCCCGCTCCTCCCATCAGCAGATGCAGAATGCCGTAACTTGAATATCTGCAAAGCGACATGCGTCGTCGACGACAGCCCACAAAAGGTGTGCCACACCTTTGCAGGCGTGTGGACCCAGCAGATGCAGGTCCGAGAGGAAGCAGTTAAGCGCGGCTCCCTGGAGGGGGAGGGGTAAACAGCCGCTGCGGGGAGGGGCGTGAAGGACCGGCAGGGTGTTGAGCCCTCGATGTTGGACACACCCTCGAGGCGTGCCCTGGAAAGTCTGGTCGTGGGGAGGCGCGGCAGGGATTAAGCGGCTCATTTCTGCGTCGTCGTCGAGGCGGGCTAGCCTCAGCAGGCCATTGTTCGGATTGTTGCACCCCATCGCCTCCACTTCGCCGGGCGTTAGCGGCTTTAGATCGATGCGGGTTGACGATTCGGACGATGGCGCTTGCTCGTTGCGTGCCTAGCGGGCTTGCGCGTCGCATCGTGGTGGGCGTGGTGGGCTGCTCGTGTTTGGGGAAGGGTGTGAACAAAATCGGGGGTCTGCCCAAACCGGTTTGCTTGGCGATCAGGAGCCTCCACACCACAGCGGCTGTGTCTTTCAGACAGGTCGCGTGCTGATGGGAGGCGATGTCTTTGCGACGGTTTTGTGGTCGAGGTCCGAGATAAACTCAGGTTGTCATGGGATCACCGAGTTATGATGAGGTGAGAGGGTCGCCGAGCTTAGCCGAGGGCTGTTGAACCACTGCCTTTCCCCTTTCGTAAATCCCTTTGAGAATTTCCGATTCCTCATTTTCCGTCTCGCCGGCAGGTGGAGCAGTCGCCGAGCTCTGGTCCTTTCGTGGTTGTAATGCTGCAGCAGCAACATCGAAAAGGGACAGGAGCAGCGCTGTCTCGCATGCGTGGGACGGGAACGTTTATAAGGACAAGCCAATGTGTAAGAAGCGGCTCGTCGTGCTGCATGCATGACATGACGCACAGCAGAGACCCTGAACTTGATCGTCGCCGGCGGGGTCTGCTTGATGGCGTCGGCCATGTTGGCGTACTAGTTCGCTCGAGTGCCGTCACAATCAGTGTTTGTCTGTCCTGTTCGCTCGTGTGCCATGCGACAGACACCTCGACGATCCAATCGCTTGCGGGACCGAACATCATTCGAACACCCGAGCTGGAAAGATGACGGCGACTAAACCGTTGGGAAGTGACGTTAAGGCACCTTCCATGTGTCTTGCCCAAGGTCTAGGCTGCCTTGGCTGCCTGCCGAGCCCCGGGGCAGGAGCAGGAGCGCAGGGCAGTCACAAACGACAACCTGGAACCCACTCAGCTGCCCGCGCCTCCATCGCAGAACCTGGAACTGCACACTACCGTACCACAACGGCGCCGTCTGATATTTCTATCCGCACATGGGGGCGTCCGTCCCTGATCCCCCCTCCCATGCGCTGCGGGGACAGCCAATCGCGTCGGCAAGCTGCAAGATCGTTCATGCGTGAGGCCTGCCAGGGCAGTCGATGTGGATGGCTGGTCCCCTCTGCAGGACGCCGCGAAAGGACCAGGGCTCGGAAACGTGGGGGGGCAGGGGGATGCGTGTGCTCCCCGATTAGGTACTTTATTTCGAGGACCCCGAGCAGCTTACCGCGAATGGGTGCCCGTGTCGGTCCTGTCGTTTCTCGAAACCCGGGCTCTGCATAAGACGGAGTTGCAGCGAAGGATGGCAGGCGAGGGCTAGTCACTCGGGATGGAGTACACTTGGGACTCGGAGGCAATGTCATGACTGTCTCCCAGAATGGCAAAGACACGCCCGCTCCTGCATGAGGGAGAGCGTGGGGAGGGCGTGTCTGTGGGCGATAGCCAGGGAGTACGAAGTATCCGCTTGCCCTTCACCAAACGGACACCTGTTGACGATTCTCCCGGATATACGATGGGAACGCGCAGCTGCGGGCACAGCATCATCATCATCATCATCATGCCGGCCAGGACGACGCCGTGTCACCTGGGCCCGCCATCCGGCCAAGATTCGAGCGCCATCCGCGCACCACGAGGCCGTTCCAGGGCACACGCACGATGGCGTGCATTGGTCTGTCGTGCTACCGGACAACGGAAAAGATCGGCTGACAGTAGCCAGATTGGGATGCCTCCCTGCTGCTGATTGGCCAATTGCTCAACCTCGTTGGCTTTGCGAATCAAGAACCTGGTCTTGGACCGTCAAGTCCCCGGCTTCGTTCGCATCACAGGGACACCGAGTCTTCGCCGTCACGGTTGGGGATGTGAGCATTTTCCATCGGTCTAGTCTACCTCTAACGGACCTGGTCTAATGCGTCTCGTTTTCCCAATGGGATTACTTCCTGCTTCAACCGTTAGATCCCCCCTTCGGCCCCCTTTTTAGTATCCGCCCAAAAGACCGAGGAAAAGAAAACAATAAAAAAGAAATGATCAACCGTGTGTCATTCTATGCTCCACCCGAGGACCGGACCGTGTCCGGCGCTCTTCCCGCCTCCTCCGTCCCGCCCGCCATCGCCAGTACCATTAAGATTTGGATATCGGCTTCCCGTTCCGCGGGACAGGCCGACCCCGTATCTCCAGGGGTCCCAAGAAGGAAAAAAGAAACGAACCAAAGACTCAAACTTTTGTTTTCCCCGACTCAGTCCCCGACCCCCGTGTATCTTTATGGTGTGCCTCGAAAATGAAGATGCGCCCTGGAATGGGTGACCCCAAATTCCCAAAAGCAATCCCAGCCCGGGTCGAGTCCTGTTTAACCTCGACCCTGTACGCCCGGTGCCATGGAGACCCAAATGAAATCCCAATTCATTTCAGCCGTGAGTCGTAATGTTCGTCGTGTTGACGTCGGGTAGAGGAAGGGGGGCGGCGGCTCCTTTGTCAGAGACCGCCAATGGGCCCGTGAAACTGGGTCAGCTGTTTGGTGTGGTTGGTTTGCTGCCTCAGTGTATTGGAGGTTTGGTGGCCTTGGGGTAGGGGACGTCCGCCGCAGCGGTACACCCCATCAGCTCACGCTTCTGAGAAGAGATGGCGGCGCGGCGGGCCTGCGAGAACCGCGAGTGTTGCATCGCCTTGGGAAGGTCCGGTCCGAACGGCGGCGTCGCCATGCTCTGGCTGCGAGGCGGCTTCTCTTGCAGACGGAACGTGTTGTGCTCGTCGCCGTCCTCACGGCTTCCCCAGGAAGTCTGTTCTTTTGGTCAGAATACGGTGTGGCATGGACTGGAGAGGGGCATCCGCAATATACCTGTTTGAGCGTGAAGAGCGCCCACAGCTTGATCAAGCCGTGGAAGTAGCCAAACACGATGGACACCGGCAGGAACACGATGTCACTCGGGTTTCTGCGGAACAGCCCAACCAGTTTCACTACTTTGGTAAACCCGAACATGAACGCGATTTCCGCCCCAAGTAGGATGTACCGATTCCTGAGCTCCCACTTCTCCGTACCCCACCAGCACGAGAAGAGCAAGAGGGGGTCGACCAGTAAGGCCAGCGAGGTGAAGGTCGCAATGTGCAGCGCGTAGGTGCACCACGGCTGCTGACTGTAGATTCAGTGGTCAGCAACATCTCAAGCTAACTGGCTTTAGGGGAACAAGGCGACGCACGTCAGCACGTATTTCTCGTGCACCAGACTGGTCCAGTTGCTCCTCCAGTTGCTCCTGGCCCAGCGCGAGCACTGGTAGAGGAACTTGCTGCTGTTCTCGAGCGTCGTCTCGATCTCGCACTCGTCGTGGTACTGGATCCAAGTCTTCCACTGGTGCGCCACCAGCCAGCGCGTCACAAAGTTGTCGTCGTCGGCATTGAGGATGTACCGTCCCCATTTCTCGTTCTTAAAGTTCCCCAGGAAGCTGTAGCTCTTCAGAATCTCGGTCCGATAGGCTCCCGTGCGCCCAGACATGCACGACGTCCCGCCGTCGATGTTGTGCGTCGCCGAGATCTCAAAGTTCCGCCGCTCGATGTAGGCAGCGCCCAGCCAGTTGTAGATGCGCGTCATGACGTCTCCGTCGACGACGCGCTTCACCCGCTGGCACGTCCCGACGCCGCCCATCTTCTCGTCGTTCTCGAACGGCGCGAGGAGCCACGGCATCAGGGTGGACGGCCACTCCACGTCGTCGTCGGCCATGACCGTGATGGCAGTCGTGACGTGGTCGTCTTCGAGCGCCTTGCAGACCTGCAGGCGCTTGTTCGCTTTGTCCACGTGCAGCACGTCGATCTCGACGGGAGACGCAGAGTCGGGCATCCGCAGGGTCGCCGCTACCTGGCTCAGTGCTTCGTGCTTGTTCCACGTCGTCACGAGAATCAGCTTCGCCGGCTTGCAGGCCAGGATGCTCTCGAGCGAGGGCCGCAGCTCCTCGGGGCGGTTGTGGATGGTGGGGATGACCACCGTGACATCTTGGGACGTGTATCTCGGCTTCTCCCAGTTTGGCACGATTGACTTATAAGCCCAGTGACTGATGCAGTGAACAATGAGCCGCACGTAGCGATGGAGCCTGAAATGATTTGTTAGCCGCCGAAAAAGTCGAGGACCAAACAGGACCGCAAGGCACGCAGCAGAGATAGGCACGCAAAGTCCGGGTAAAGTAACCATACCAGAGGATTATATGGAGGACAGCCCAGAAGTTCGCGGACCAGAGAAAATCCAGCCTCGGAATTACAATATCCATTAATGAAGTCATGCTGAGGCGAAACAGCAGGCCGAAGGCGCTTGCTGCGGCGGGCGAGATGGGTGTTCTCGGGATGACTCCCGGTCCCGGAATATCTCACTATTCAACTCCCGTATCTCAAAGAGCACGTCTCGTTGAGCTGCGAATCAGGAATCGCGGAGATGGTAGGTGATCGGGTCGAGGATATGAGGGCGGATTCGGATATATTGTTTAGACCGAGCCGGGTCGGAAGATAAGCGAGAGCAGCTGGTCTGGCAAGGTAGAAACGGCACCGCCGTGTCATGGATCCGCCGTCAGGAGGGCGGGAAGGAGGGGGGCGCCGATGGATCCGGGCTGGAAGGCTCTCCCGCATCGGACACCTCGCGGGGCAGCGTAGTCGAGTGGGGAGGAAGGACCCGGTCGCGTTCGGGGGGCGGCAGAAGGCAGACAAAACGACCGTCACAGGCTACTCCTGCCGACACGACGGGTATGTGCCGTCGGGGGAGGGTGCCAAGGGATGATGTACACGACGAGATGGCAAGAGCTCAAGGAAACAATGCCATAGCAAGGGCCAATTGCTCTTTTCTCTTGGGCAAGGACAAAAAGAAACAATAATAGAAAAGAAGAAGAGGTGGCGGCAGACGTGAGTTGGGAGGTCTAGACTTGGGAGGGAAAGCCGGGATATATAGGCAAGCGCGGATGACAAGCGAGGCCACGCATCGAGGCGTTACTTAACAATAGGCCGATGTGTCTGTGGAAACGAGCGTGGGGGGGGGGGGGCGAAAGGCGAGGCGAGACTGAACAAGACGGTACCTGGAAAGTCCAACACTCCCGCGGACCGGCAAGCGTCTCGTGCATGCAACTATTGTGCTCCGGACAAGTCCACCCAGAGTGAGATGCAATCTTAAGGGTGCAGGCCGTACCCCCGTACCCCGTACCTTTGTACATCGGCCGGCTTGAGCTCCTTGACGAGTACATCTTTTGCTGCGCAGCGTCTCGGTCCAGTGGACACGCCAGACGACGGCCGAGACGCGGGTAGGTAAAAAGTAGGGCAGGGTAGTGAACGGCCCATGTCCATGAGGTGCATTGCGCAGATTGGTTGATGAACTGCATGTCGTAGCAGGCCAAGCGATGTCGAATCGGGAGATCGAGGGGGCGTGCCCCTACGCAGTTCCACACCATGGCTTGCCAAGGCCGCTGGGGCTATGTTCCTTTTTGGGGTATCGATGCATCTTGGAGGAGGGGGCGTGCAGCGAGCCTGCGGAGGAGAAAAACACCCCACGTCCCTTTGAGCCCCCGGATGTGCAGCGTTTAATTTTTTTTTCCCTCCCTTGACGTTCCGGACAATTATTTCTTGCTGCCCATGGACCGTTTTCTGGCCTTTCTATGACGCCTCAGCCGGGCGTTTTGGCGTGCGTGTTGGCCAACGGGATTAAGCTTGCAAACCGCCAAGGGGGGTTGAGGCTTTAAAATGGCACGGTTGTGTGGAGTCGCGTTTCTTGATCCACCGTACCATTCCTGGAGGAGAACCTCTTGAGGAGACGGTACCTCGAAAGTCCTTGGCTGTTTGGAATCCACGTGAGAACCTGCCCCTGCTCCGTTTCTGACGGCCGACGCGCCCGTGCTCCGGCCTTTAGACGCCCGCCCTTGCCAGGCTCTCATCGGCCCGGCGAGCCCACGGCAGGCCAGATCGCCGTTGGAGGACAGGCGGTTTTTGCTGCGGCGGCCGCTGGCCGATATCACAAGGCGAGGATTCCGGGGACGGTAATTGGCGAAGAGAGAATCAATCAGAGCCGGAGCTCAACGGCCCACAGGGGCCAAGGATCAAGTCGATAACACAGCTCCAGTGGCCGATCGGCCGCTCTGCTAGGATGACCTTGTCCGCAAGTACTTCTGTGTGTTGGTTGGTTGAGTTCGGCGAGCTCGCAACTCGCGCTCTTTCCGATGGACACACAGACTCCAACAAGGCGCGCGGCTCGTCGTGGTGAGACGCTCAAGCCCATGTTGACGCGCCGCAAACCGACAGGGCAGGGGATCGCGGCTCAAGAGCGGGGATCTGTGGTGGTCTGGTGGAGCTGTTGATTTCTGTGCTTCTTGGCCTCGATTTGAACGACTCGCGAACGAACTTCCTCTTTGGTTGGCGAACGTCTCGCAAACCCACCAGGAAGTCACCTCGGGGGACTTCTCTTGTACCTGAACTCGCGGCCGAGTAGCGGGAACGGTAAATGGCAACGCAAGGGGCCAAGCACCTCGTGGGCTGTTTGGTTTGGGTTCTGATCCGGACCAACAAGGCCTTATCACGGCACCTGCTGGAAACCAGACTGCACGAGATTACCCCGAGCGGGCCACCATGCCTTCTACACAGTAGGCGTCCATGTGAGGGGAGGGGGGCTGCGGGTGCAATTTGGAGAACCTGGAGTCGCTGCGGCCAGGGTCCATCCCGAGGTCGTCGGGAACCCACCCAGCCGCGAGCCTGAGGGCCGCAATCCGGCGAGTTGACCAGTCACGGGAAGCAGAGTCGGCCGAAACCATCCGTGCGAAGCTCCGCTGGCGGTCGTGCTGCGTCTTCCCGTCCCGGAGCCGATTGTGTTTGGTTGTGCCGGGAAGGTTTGTGACGGCCCGGCTGAGTTCCCACGTCTCATTTTCCGTCGTGTTGAAGCCGTCTTGCCCCCCCGGTGATCAGGACGGACTTGATATTGCTGGCCCACCGGCCGGTTGGAGCCGACTCGGTCGTCATCACTTCTAGGTACGGAACACAAAGCCCCCAAAGTCCCGCGTCAACGGCCGCCAGTGCGCCGTGAATGCGTGATCCGTGCGCCCAACACATCCCCTGAGCGGTCCGCAGGTGCCTCCGGAAATATCAACCCATTCGGCCGTGTTGAGAGCCGACGATGGTTGGACCCGCATCAGGGTGAAGGGCACAGGACACAGTCCTGCGCACGCATCCCCATGCCGGTCCAATGGCAGAGGCCGGTGAGCGAGCAAAGGCGTGGTATGCCTCGGTGAGCGTCAACAGAACCAGGGTCCGGCACGGCCAGGGTTCGGGGATCGAAAGGGTCCAGTGCCCCGCTCACCGGCCCGCAAATTGAAGCTGGGCGACGAGCAAAATGATCAGCGGCGAGTTCGGACGTCGTCTGGAGTTGCAGCCTCCCCATGTTCTTATACGTGCCTGCAGAAACAGGGTTGCAAAACATCTGAGTTTTGCCTGTATGGAACGTGCCGACAAGGCACTGGCTGTGCTCAGATGCCCTCACGTCCGAGAAGTGTTTCGCCGGTCGAAACACATTGATGACTCGTTGTGGGCCAAGGCTGATTTCGAGTGCCTCGGATCATCCCCAACTTCTCGGAATTTTGACTGACTGTCGGTTGGCGGTCGTCTGTCCTACACGGAGGGCTCGAGAGCGCAGCAGCAGGCAGCCTTGCCGGCTCCGCAACCGCAAGATACCGGCCTGGGGGGCGGTTTTACCGGTATTTGCGCATTGAACCGGACGGTAAATGAGCGAGCCGGGTGCTGAAACCGAAGTCCCTCGCGGGAAGTCTGCCGACGAGACCGGCATGGGTCGATGGGAGTCGACTCAAACGAGGCCGAAGGAACCTCTTGTGCCTCCCACGATAAATCTGAAATGCACTAGCAGCAGCGCCCACCGAAGCTAGGGGCGGCTCAGGGCGGGCACGACGATCTCCCGAAAGGCGAGGGTGGCAACTTGCAAGCAAACAAGAATGTTGGTCTCGCCATCTTGGTGATAAATTTAGTGTAGAGAGTGCGCACAGGCCTTCGGGAGGGACCGCCTGCCAAGCTTCATCCCGCACAATTGCAGGGTCAAGCCGGCACGGTTGGGGCCCGTTCTTTCTTGTTTCTTCGACGGGCAGTCGGATCGAAATCGGAATGAATCAAGGCAGGAGCAACGAGCGACGTTTCGAGGTTCGCCGCAGGATTTGGGACTGGTAAGTTACCTTATAGAACCCTTTTTTCCCTTCCAAGTTCTGTTCAGCCAGCCCGGTCCAACCGGTTTTTCCTCGCATCTGTGATCGAGTTGCTCCCATCCGACATGGTTATAACCACGGCACGCATCCCGGCAGCTCTGGAACATTCGCGCCAACCCTCTCGGCTGCTGGTCCGGATCGCTTCAAGTTGATCCTGCGTTGAAACCGCTTTATCGCAGTTCCATGGTTCCAGTCCACGGTGTTTCCGGACCGGCCTAAGCGACCCCAGGCACCGTTTCGATCCTTTATCGTGGCCCTGGTTATTGCGCAATTTGGACACTTCTTTCCACTGCGGGAGTCGATGCTCGGCCGTCACCTTGCCAACTCGGGACAGCAGCGTTGCATCCAGAACTTTCTCTCATCACCGAATTCTGCCCGCGCGCCGCGTAACAAACCCTGCACCGGTCTCTGAGCAACTTTCAACTTCCAAGAGAGGCCGCTGGAGACAAAATTATTCCCGTCTCTTATGCAGGGTCGCCCATCACTCATCACACATCCCGCGACGCACTCCACACCGTCTCCCGCATTCGCCTTGTTGTCGTGCTTCAAGCTGCCCGAGGGCCCACTGGCGTTGTAATGGGCTCCGGCCCAAGCGCGGATCGAGCGGGAGAATATGCCCCGGGGAAGCAGGAGGGCTCTTCCGGTCGATGCGGACGATCTGGATGATGCGCATCCCAAAGCATTCGACCCATGGCTATCTTCATGCGGCTGGCGTGGCATGCCTGTGGATGATCAGCCTCCGAGAATGAAGACAGTGCTCCAGCGAAACGACGAGGCCGGTGAGGCGGCCAACGCATGTTGTTTTGGAAGAACGGCCGGCGAGCAAGGGGGTACAGATTTTTTTTCCCAAGCAATATCCTCCTTGACGCGCCCTTCTCCTGCATATGCCATGGAGTCTTGGTTGCATTTTGTTACCACATCGTGCATTCTCCGGCGTCGCTGATGCAAGTGTACAGGGTTTAGAACAGCGAATCCTGTCGACCAACTCGGCAGAAGCATGGGGCCTTGGCTTCAAGCAACACTCGAAACCCTACGGAATCATCTCTCTCCGTGCCACTGGACTCGGGACGGGACAGCTCCAGCGTTCAGCCCGACCGGTCTACTGGTGATGGGACAGGCGACGTGGCCGGCAAGCAACCCGAATGTGTGCCATGGGCTAGGCTGGCCACGACTGGCGGTCAGACAAGGTCGAGCTCGTCGCCGACCTTCTCTCGCCGAAACCCCACAGGGTACGAGAGCCGGAAGACTTGAATTTCGCCGCTGCACCACCCTGATGCCCCCCCCAGACTTGCAGGGCGCCTGGGCACCCCTCATCTTCCGACCACTGGCGAAGATGTCGTCCTCTGCTCGAGCCGTCCAGCTCCACAGAAAGTTGATTCCGACAGCGGACAACGGGCAGCGTCAACAGCCCTCTTTGGCGCTCTGATATACCTGCCTTCCCGTGGCAAGCGCCAAATACGACCCGCGTGCCGAGTGGCCGCAGCTCGTCGTCCCACAGGGCCCGACTGGAGAACGGAAATGATAGGACAAAAAACTCGTTTGCCGTGGCAAAGGACCCTCAGATGCACAGTTGCATGTCTGGACTGGTCCCGCGAAGGTGACGGAGCATCCGAGGATCTTTGCCATCATAGGAGGACTCTCCGTTTTTGGCCTGCCGAAGCCGTTTTCATGACACACGCTCAGGTCGCCGAGGTCAGAGGTGTTGTCATAGCTGAGGAGAAAGTATGCCCGATGGTCTCTGGTTGGCTGAAACACGGCGATTCTGAGGTCGAACACTTGCCTCTTCGTCCCACCGTCGACGCCATCCGGCACATCCAGTCCCGGCACGCCCGCCGCTGGTCACTAGTCTTCAAAACACTGCGGGATGAGCGTCGCCACCTCAGTCCCCCTTCGATTTCGATCACCAAGTCTAGTGCTTTGAGCAGGGTACCCCGCCTTCTGCGGGTTCTAGGCCCGGAGCTATCGGCCAACAGTCGAGGGATAGGCGGCCCGTCACACGCGTGATGTGGTTCTAGAAGGCGTGCGGCGACTTCGAGATACGTGACAGGACCTAGAATGTTTGACGATGACGTGAGATCTGGAGCTGAAACGTCACTCAGTGCTTGCGGGCCACGCCTTCGTGCGCCCTCCATGTTTGGGTGATGGCGACGCCTCTGGTATCTGGGTCAGGAGATGGGATGGGGTTGTCCTTCTTCGTGCTGTCAGACGCCCCGAATACTTGGCGAAGAGACGGCAAAACCGAAGCCGGAACACTGAGGATGCCTTCGAGGTTTGTTAAGAAGCCCTGCCGACCGCCCTGCGCAGTCGCGTCGGCCGCGTCCCGGAACTCCCATTGGTAACGATGGCCACTCCTGCCGACGCCACTCGACCCTGGTGGCGTATTGACCCGTCCTAGGGATGAAGTTGCCGCGGCTGATAGGCTCGAGTCCCTTTTTCCTGGACAGAGGGGCGAGCAGATAGCTGTTTGTGCTGAACGGCGCGGATATTTCGTCCCATGCTCTCACGCAACGACGGAGCGAGAGTGACCAGGACAAGGCCATCTGCAACCTGCACACGACCATCACCAATAGCTCGCCCGGGGCTCTGTCGAGGGCCTCCATCACTGGAACGGTCCGTACTGGGCACGGGGCCCGCGTTGCCTTGAGCAGTAGGACGGCTGCTGATCTGATATCGCCATGCTAGGCCTCCGCGAATCATGCCGTGGACCCCAGATGGACCAGCCGAGACGGAGCGGTCTCTTCCTTCCTTTCCTTCCTCTTTCCTAGTCGATGTAGTTGATCCCGGCGGCTAAGAAGATCACCAGCGTGCCATTGCCGCTCAGCATTCGTCCAGACGCTCCTGCTTTTCTGCGGCTCTTAAGGCGGCTGCCAACCCCGCATTCCCTAGAACGACTCCCACCTGGGGAGCGCGGTCGTCGACGGGCTGGTTGTGGTAACCGATCCACGTTCATGGCTCTGAGTTGGGGATTTGGGGTTGTGGGAGACATACCTAAGCCATCGATTCGAGTAGACTGATCGTCTGGGGTGGCCAGCACAAAGTAACTACGGGACAGGTATAGATGAGGTGCTGCGGCTTCTCCCAAACCCATGGATCGCGTTTGTAACCATGGGCAAACATTCATGCCTCGGAGTGGAAGGGGCTGGTTTCATCTTTCTGAGAGCACCGCTGGCCTCCGGCCGGGAGTGGCCCGGAAGAACCGGAGCAAGCGGAGTCCGGGCCAGCTTCTGCGTGGTTGATCAACGGCGGTACGGCGCCGGACCCTGGACCAACCAGAAACTGACTGGCTCAAAGGCACCTTGAAGGGTAGGCAGCTTCGCTGCAATGCTGCCATCCAACTGGCATCAGCAATGCTGCCGTGCTGCCCTCCAACTCGCATCAGCAACGCTACCTCCAAAGCGGAGGGGACCAACTCGGGCGTGGTCTTGATCGGGAGACGTCGGCCGAAGGCGGGCTTGGTGTTCATTGACTTCTTCTCATGCACATGAGGTCCACCGGCGCAATATACATTCGACACACTTGTCTCTGAGCTTTCCAGGTGTGTTTGCCATCTCCGAACATGTATTCGTAAGACGGCCGCCGTAAAGGAAAGTCGAGATGGGAGGATTACCAAAGCTGCACCTCTTGGACTTGTCGACACCTCTGCGGTCTCCAGACACTCATCAAAACAACCGCCTTCTCCAAACTAGCATTCAGGAATCGGGTCATCGCCAGGGGCAGACCTTTTCTAAACCTTTTCAGGAGTTGCCGCGGGGGGTGGGAGAGAGAGATGGGGGGCGAGAATGAGAACGCAGTCAACCAGACTGCGTCATCTGGAGGCGGGTAGGGCTTGGTGTTGACGGGATTCATGGCTACTTTGAAGTCTCATCCGTGCGATTTCATCACAGAGACATCAGCTTGGTGTTTCGGGGAGCAAGGCTACCGATGTTAGGCGGCCTGTTTTTTTTTTTGGAGGAGGAAGAGACGGGAAAGTTATTTCCTAAAACCCCACCTATGATCTTTCCAAGTATAAAGAAGCTATTTGACCAAGTAGTATTTTCTATAGTGTCTGCGATAGAACTAATAGTAATGTTGGTGGTGCTGAACCACGAGTTGATTCTGCTGATGGATTCTCGGGTGATTGGGCGATTTGGTGTACCCCTTTGAAATCCGATTTCCCTACCAAAACTGAGTCTCGAGCGCCGGAGGGCTATAGCTGGCAAGTTCTTGGAGTTTCTTATTTTGTCGTTGTATCATTTAGAGTAACTACATGTATTAGTTTGCTCCGATGCTAATGTTATAGACTAATTTTTAGAGGCCCCGGAGGCAGGCCGTTGAATAAACCGGACTAATTTTCTAGAACAACGGTGCTATGTCGTGGTCTTGAGTTGGCTAGCCTTTTAGGCTGTCTAGAGTGCAAGGTTGGCCTTCTCCAGTTTATATAGGGATTTGAACTTGAAGGCTAACCCCCAGGAAAACCCACTTCCCCATACAAATCCAGTCCTTGCCTGTCTACACCAACTCTTCCAAGCCTAAATCACATCCTCTCCTCCACGGAAGGCCATATCCTTTTCATGACCGTGCTCCCTGCCAGTTCCTTTATCTGTAAATTCCCAACTTTACCAAATTCCTACTCCCTGGGTGTCGATGCCGGTTTGTGATGCCATCCTTGTGATGCGCCGCGCTGTGGGCTGTCGTGGTGTTGGTGTTCGCCATGTTGATGTTTGCCAGAAGTATGTCCCACCAACGTAGCCAGTCCAAGACCGAAACTGATGATGCCATTCTAGGATGGCTGGCAATGGTAGCTTTCTCTAATGATGAATGGTGGCTAGTTATCTTGGAGTTTCTAGGCTCGTTGCAATGTCTTGATGATGCCGACTCCGAAGAATAGAAACAACAAGGGCAATGATGGCATGCCACGTTTGGCCATACGGCTGCAGGCTTGCTCGTTTGGGCTCAGTATAGCGATGGTGATTGAGTTGCCGCGGGTACGGGGCAGCATTCCGCCATGCCCACCGCCTTTCCCGTCCTCTGGCCGGCAACCCCACCCTCCACCTGCTCACCGCCGTCCTGGGGAATCCACCCGGGGATCCCGGAACCCCACCGTCGCAGCCCATCCATCAAAGATCAACAGGCACAGGCCGTTTGGGTGAACATGGGACGACGACAAACAAACTCCCTGAAACATGCAACCGGTGAAAAATCCGAATCTCCGACTTCTCTTGCCCTCTCCTTTGGCCCAATACCGTCGAATATTGCTTTCGACTCGATGTTATTTTTGGCTCCGCTTGGGAAAGGAGGGGTCCGAGTCGGAAACGCGGGGTTGAGGCTGCCCGCCGCTCGGGGCAACTTAGCCACCGGGGGACGGGGGAACCGAACGAATTGAGAGAAGCAAGCGTGAGGGCGAAAGGCATCCCAAGCCGGGACACGGCAGGCTTTGCGGTGGGTTGCCCTTGGCGGGCAAGACTTTTGACCATGGGAACGAGGTGGGTTCGCATTGCCCTTGGTGCTGCTCAGCTCGCTGTTCTCGTCTGTACAGTTCAACCCTTATTTGTTTGTTAGCGCGGGACGTTTGACATTCATCCTTGACTTTAGAGTTAGAATAAAAGAAAAATAAAGGAAAACCGAAAGGTAATAGAAAAGAAAAGAGAGAGTGATAATATTAATTTCTCTCCTTTTTCCTGTCTCTCTCTTTCAGTTTCTTTTATTTTATTCTACCCCTTTTCCAAGGTCAGGCGCTAACGAACAAACAAGAGGGGGAACTGTACATCTGTAGTCTTCAATCTCCCACTGGCACGGAACTGCGCCGGATCTTGGTTCGCACCCCGCATCCGACGAGAATCTGCGGAGAGGAGATCTCTCGACCAGGGACTGGATTGAAACAACGCGTGGGAGACGATCGTCAGGTCTCATCCCCTTCTCCCGTCTGCTTTGGATGGGAGCGGACCGCGAGCGTCCATGTTGGCCGAGGGCGGCATCGAACGGCCGGGTGCGGTGCCCACCATCAGGTCAGGATCGGCTGCATCCGGCTGGCGCTATTGACCTCGATCCCCCTGGAAGGGCCGGGGCCGGCTTGACCGCCGTTACGGACGCGATTCTGCGTCGAGTCTCGAGTTGAGTTATTTTGTTGCCAGCCGTCGCCGCAACAACAGGTCCATCGTAAAAGATCCGCAACCAGCAGTGGGCACTCTTGTTGCAAGTGTCCGTAGTGTTGGTGATGTCTCTGGTTGGCCGTGTTTCCGGCGTGGTTGAAAGCCCTTCTCTCCCCCGCGCAGCCAATCGAAGCGAAAACAGCCCTCCAGCTGGGCCGGATCCAGGCTGCCCGGCCAATCGCCCCGACGCGCGACGGGCAGAGCGTGTGGCTGACGATGCGCGCTTTGCTGACCGCTCACTGGACCGCCGTTTCAGGGCACCCCGCTCCGCATCCCCAAGCCCCGGGCAAGGCACCCTTGCCAACCCCTCCTCTTCCCCACAGTCGCACATGGAGGGCGAAGGGAATGAGGCTGAAATCGCTGTGGTTCGTCGATCCATGTGTGTGTGTGTGTGATGGGCGGGCGAGCTTGGTTCTTGTCGGTCCCGTCGCAAAAGCAAAAACAACCAACCTTCGCCGCCGGAATTCGTTTCGTCATCCCACCACCTTCATGCCAAAGACGTCCGTCGCTCTTTGTCCCCGGCAGCCCGTGTCGCTCTCTGTCTGACGGCTTGCTTCAATTGCCGGACCGTCTCCCTCGCCGGCTGACAGCACCTCCGCAACAACCGAGAACGACTGCGAACCGAGTCGAGTCGCCCGCTCCCTCCTTGCCTGTCTGGACAACGCCGTGTCTGTGTTTCGTGCCTCTCAACCACTTGAGTCCGGGCCATCCGCGGCCGCGGTGACGGAAAACCCCTCCTTATCTCTGCTGGAAGTGTGCCGTGCCTTTAAATGCTCGCCAGAACGACTCCGGTGGCCGTCTCGATCTCCCGCTCGTCGTGTCGTGCCTGACACGGCGGCAGCGCCGACGCACGTCGCGGGCGTCCGTCATCCGCCGGCGCTCTCTCTCTCTCTCGGGTGGTAGCAGCGACCCCGTGTTGTCGTCGCAGTCGGTAGATTTCCGCCATGGCGTCGTTGGGCTCGGGCCAGGCGGGGGCCTCGGCCAACAAGATCGCCAAGGGGCGGGGGAAGATGGTCAAGCCGATATTTAAGAAGCTGTCGCACTCGGAGAAGAACTCGCTGGACCTGGATCGGGGGTGGGATGAGCAGCAGATCGAGCAACTGGAGGCGGGCGGGTGGGATGGGGGGTTTGGCTATGCAGGGCAGGCGAGAGACGTCAGTTTCGGGTTTGCAGGCGCTGCCGGGCCCGGGGCAGGAGACTCGACCACGGGCTTGGGCAGCGGGGGAAGTGCCATCCGGGCGGCGAACCTTAAGTATCAACACGGCCGGTCGGGATCGCAGACTTCGGCTGGAAGCGGACCCCCTCGCGCGGCCTTCGTGCATCCCTTTGCGCAGACGCCGCGCACCTCGACGCCGCCGCTGTCATATGCCAACTCGCTCGCGTCGTTCGACAATGGGAGGGACTGCTCGCCCACCATCACCGAGCACGAGGACGACGAAGGTTTCGACTCCGGTGCCGCCACCTCCTCCTACCTGCACATGCACACGCACCACCCACATGCGCATGCGAACTCGCAGAGCTCGCAGCATCCGCCAGCTGGCAGCATCTCGCAGTCAAACCTTCGCCGACCGTCATTAAATAGCACGCGAACCTTGTCCTTTCCCGAAACCCCCGCCTCAAATCCGCCTTCTCTTCGCATCAACACTGGCGGCCGATCTATCTCTGGAACAACCGCAACCTCTTCTTCACGCCTCGCACACGGCAGTCTCCCGTCCCCCAGTCAATCTGACCTCCATATTGATTTACACAATTTGAGCGTCAGCTTAAGCGGCACTCTCGACTCGCCCACAGGAAGTTTGGGCGCCGGCAGTGGCATCGCCTCGCCTTCACAACAACAATCCCAATTATCACCTCTTCGCACATCACTCGACATGGCCGGCTTTCCCCGCCTCCGCAGCCATTCCGAGATAGACACGGCCACGCGGATCGAGAACATCCGCGCTGCGCGCCGCAAGTTCGAGGAGCGCGAGCGTGAGAAGGAGGAAAAGTACGACCGCGAGATGATCCGCAAGCGCGAGCGCCGCGACAACAAGGAAGCCAGCCGCATCGAGAGGGGCGAGGCCCCCAGCCGCCCGGCGATGCACCGCAAGAAGACGGCCACCGGCCTGTCGACCGTTTCCGAGCCCGGCATGAAATCCACCAAGCCGAACCAGTCGACG
Organism: Parachaetomium inaequale; assembly: GCA_033296685.1. Lineage (NCBI taxonomy): Eukaryota > Fungi > Ascomycota > Sordariomycetes > Sordariales > Chaetomiaceae > Parachaetomium > Parachaetomium inaequale. The sequence continues at coordinate 120,896 of MU854355.1, read as the reverse complement.
CCGCACCTCGGGCTGCTCCCGGCTCCCGCTAAAAGCAGCGGCATCGTGCTCGGCATCGGCCGGCGCAGGCACACCGACTCGCCCACCTCGGCCAACATGACCAAGGGCGAGAAGCAGATGGGCTTCGCCGCCCGCCGCTACGAGAGCGTCTCGCTCGTGCCCCAGACCCCGCCCTCGTTCGGCATCACGGTCGACGACGTGCGCTTCGAGCACCCGCAGCCGCGGCGCGGCAGCGGCGCCAAGCGCAAGACCCAGGGCTACTGGCAGGGCTTTCTCCTCTGGCTTCGGACGAAGCTGCTGCGCATGAGTGCGCGGTAGACGGGCCGCTCGCACTGTTCTGCGACTACTCACGTGCGGACTTACTCACGTGCGTCGGGCTTGGGTTTAAAGCAACAGGACCAAGCGACGAGGAGGACAACAGCATCCTCGCACCCAACATCTCATCACATCACATCTCCCCGAAACGAATCACCAACCATGCATACCCCGCCGACTTACACTCACATCATACCACCAACCAGCCCGGACAACCGGCTGGATGACGTTTACGAAACCGGACTGCCCGCCATTTTACACACGATTCATCCTTCCCCTCACTCTTTCCCACGACATACAACAACAAGCAGTACACAAAGGAAGCAACGGGGCAGCGCCGCATCCCAACTTGCTTCCCCCCCCCCAGGCGGCGTTCAAGGGCCTCTCTTTCTTCGAGAAGGCAACGGAAACCGGAGGCGGCTGGGTGGTTCTTTTTTTCTTTCTTTTTCACAACCCACATTTTCGAGGGCGTTTCCGGATGGTGGTCTTTTTTTCTTCTCTTTCGCATCCTTCCTTTGCATGGTCTTTTTTCCCCACTACATATCCCTCTTCTTTACGGTCGTTCGTTTGGCTTTGGTCTCTCTCTCTGGGGGGCGTCTGGAGCATACATCGTCAATGCTACGGCAGACCATGGTTTCCGGCTCGGGGTTCTGGGATTTTATCCTACCTTACTAGAGGGCCATTGAGCTTTGGTATGGGTGGGTTTGGTTGGGTTGGTCTGCTTTTTCAATGGGCAGGGCATGGATTGGATCAGGCTGGGTTTGTGGCCTGGCTGGGAGGTTTGCGCTTTGCTTCTTTTTTTTTCTTTCCTCTTCGCGCTATCGTTAAAGGAAGGGTCACGGTGGCATGGGCATGGGCATGGTCTGGTCTGGACGCGGTTTCGGCTGGACATCATGGATGGGATTTTTAGGTGGAGCTCCCGGATGTTGGTTGAGCTCGGCACACCTGCGGTCTTCTACGTAGGAGACTGCCTTTGCGATCGTTAGGTAGATCAGGCGGCTTTGCTTGCTTGGAATCTATCTGACGCTGCTCTTGGGAATTGTCGTGAGTTGCTGATGTGAGTTGTGATGTGGACCGTGATTGATGTGTGCTTTGTTTGGATCCTGGGACAGGGGGAGTACCAAGGGTTAGGAGCTTGGGATGGCTGTTTTCTCCAGGCTTCTTTGTTCAGTGCAACAATTCTTCTGGGCCCCATCCGCTTTTGAGTACCATCCTCTTTCCTACCAACCGTACTCTTAGTGAACCAAGTAGTCAACTCCAACTCCTTTCGACGTGGTTGTGAATCTCACTGCGCCGACCCCTGCTCCATGTCAACCGAGGTACAGTCACCCCTGCTGGTTCGGCTCCTGAGGGTGTTCGGGGACAGCAAAAACATGAAAAGAATATTCTGTTGATTGCTCCTCCCTCTTCACTTTTACGAATTATTATTTCCCCTGCCCTACCTAGCACTCCTTTTCTTTTCGATTCCTTTTCTTTCGAAAGTAGGACAAATTAACTAACAAGGGCTGCCACTGAATCGAGTGCACTACCTCGTTCAAGTGGGGCATCGGATCGTGCCCAGTCGACGCTTGTTCCCTCAACGGGTTTGCCGGTCTTTGTTTGCATCCTCAGCTTCGCGTCTTCCCAGTTCATCAGTGAACGGAGGTCTCCTTGGGACTCCGGCGGCATTGACGGACTTCGTTCTTGGGCCAATACCTGTCAGAGGCCCAGATCCTTCTGATGCTACGCTGAGCTCGACAAGGATTGTGAGTTGGGACCTCAAGACCATCAACATGCCCTAACTCATCGGCAGGGACAAATACCCAGCTCCCGCCCCAACGTCTCACAAAGCGCAATACCTGCAACCAGCACAACCGCCCAACCTCACGTACCGGTTGACCCCCCGTCATTCCAGCACAATGGCTCCCCCAACCCGGCGATTCGCCAACCACCCCGGGGCCAAAGAAGCCCCGGCCTCTGCGCTGGAATACCGCCTCGAGAAAGACCAGAACCCTCCTCCCCTGCGAGGCCTGCCCCTTGCTATCGCCTCGGTCATGTAAGCCCTCCGTTTGTACGACATCAAACGCCTAGCTGCCAAGCCCTGACACCCTCCCCAGCACCCAACGCCTCGGCTTCGTCCAAAAGCTCCTCTGGACAAACGCCAAGTTCGGCCAGGCCAAGTACACGCCTGGCCTGGAGGGCGTCGCGTGGCGGATCCAGGTACGAATAAATCACCACCACCATCATCCCACCGACCATTCAATCACCACCCAACACTAACTAGCCTGATGTAATCCCCCTCGCCAACGGCGACTCCCCTCCCGCGGGGATGCTCGCGCTCGGTCCGGAGCTGCACCAGCCCCAGCCCGCCGACCTCGCCGGCAGGTTCTACTCGGCCGCCGACTACCACGCGCTGTACAAATCCGGCGCGGCGACGCCGCTGCAGGTGGCCGAGGCGCTGCTGCCGCTGGTGCGGCGGGACGACGCGCAGCAGCCGCGGTCCAAGTATGCGGTGGCCTGGACGCAGACGGATGTTGACGCTGTAAGGGCGGCGGCGAGGGCGTCGACGGAGCGTTGGTATGTTCGAATCCATATCCGTGCCCCTCCCTCCACTTCCACACTTTACCTTACGGCACCAGGTGGCTCTTGAGACAACACCCCCGGTGCCCGATTTGGGATTGAATAGCTGACATTGTCGGGCAGGGCGGCGGGGGCGCCGCTGGGCATCATGGACGGTGTGCCATTTGGGGTCAAGGATGATGTCGCTGTCAAGGGGTTTGTGTCGACCATGGGGATGCGGGTGAACGAGGGAGAGGAGTACTTTAAGCAGCCCAAGACGGAGACGGCGTGGCCGGTGAGGAAGCTGGAGGAGGCTGGGGGGATTATGATTGGGAAGATGAACCAGCATGAGATTGGCATGGGTAGGTCGACTTGTTCATCGTTTTTGAGGGGTTGTCCGCTGACCGTGTGGTAGATACGACGGGCCTCAATGTGAGTCAGGGTCTGGGATGTATTGGACGTGAGAACTAACACCTGTCAAGCCATCCACCGGGACCGCCACCAACTGGTATAACAAGTCATACTACCCAGGCGGGTCATCAGCAGGCGCAGGGTCTGCCCTCAGCGGTGGGATTGTCCCCATTACCATCGGAACCGATGCAGGTATGTTTGTCAAGCCAAGCAGACCCCTAGAACATATCTGACATATCCCTTACAGGCGGCAGCATGCGCATCCCGCCCGCCTTCTGCGGCGTCTACGGCCTCAAGCCGACGCACAACCGAACTTGCCACATGAGCTCGTCCATGTGCGTGATCGGCCCCATGGCGGCGAACGCCGCAGACCTCACCATCGCCTACCGGATCGCCTCTCAGCCCAACCCGGACGACCCAGCCCAGAACCTCCTCGCCGTGTCCACGCCGCTTTCAGACCCCGCGGCCAAAAAGTACCTCGGCATCTGCCGCGAGTGGATCGCCACGGCCGCCCCGGACGTCCTCGCCATCCTCGACGCATCCCTCGCCCACCTCACCACCACGCTCAACTACCAAGTCGTCGACATCAAACTCCCCTTTTTGCGGGAAGGCCAGCTCGCCCACTCAGCAATCTGCCTCACCGAGTGCGCGGCCGACGCACGCGGCCGCGTCCAAAACCCCTCCCGCTTCCTAACCTTACTCAACTACCCCAACCGCGTCCTTGTCGCCGCCGGCGCCCAGACCCCGGCCATCGACTACCTCAAGTACGGCCAGATCCGCCAGGTCATCATGCAGCACCTGGCGTTTTTATTCCAAAAATACCCGGGCCTGCTGGTGCTCTCCCCGACGACGCCCGTGGCCGGGTGGCCGATCGCGGCGGGCGATCAGCGGTACGGGTGTCTGGATGGGAACATGACGATAAGGAATATGACGTTTGCGTGGCTCGCGAATATGAGCGGGTGCCCCGCTGTGACGTTCCCGGCTGGGTATGTCGACCCGGAGCAGGGGGAGGGGGTGTTGCCGGTTGGGTTGATGGCGATGGGGGAGTGGGGGATGGAGGAGCAGTTGCTTGGGTTTGCGAGGGAGAGGGAGGGGTATCTGAATGAGGTGTATCCTGGGGGCCGGCGTCGGCCGGAGGAGTGGGCGGATGTTGTTGGGTTGGTGAGGGAGGGGGGTGGGAAGGGGGGTGAAGAGTGATGGGGAGAGGGGGGAAGAGTGATGGGGAGAGGGGGGAAGAGTGATGGGGAGAGGGGGGAAGGGATGGTGAGGTGTGTGGATGGAAGAGAAGCCTGGGGGTTGTATAACATCGGGGAGTACGGCTTGGGGGGAATGTATGTGCTTTAGCCCTGTGTTCGAGTTGTGTATTACTATACCGTGGTTCAAATTCGCTTCCAAGCTTCAGTTTTCCTCCAATTGCTGAAATGTCGAACCCCTTGGTTTTTTGTTTTCGTCCATTGCTTGGAATAGGGGCAGGAGAAGAAAAGACAGTGTGACAGTGTGATAGTTACAGTGCGCCGGACAGTGGAGTGCTGCGGGCTGCTGCGTGCCTTACAGGCCCACTGCGCAAACCTCCGGCGCGCCACAACTTGACTTGAGCCATCACAAACCGCCAAATCTGCAAGGGATCGGGGTCCAGCCTGTCGACAGCGTGCCATGGTTTACCGCTGGGAGCAGCATCGGCAGACATGCTACCGCCTCTATGTCGAAGAGAACAGGCCGATGGACGAGGTGGTGCGGTACATGCGAGACCACCATAATTTCACGCCGAGGTACGTTTTGGCAATCCCGCCCGTCTCTCTCACCGTACTCGGCACCCATTCGCCAACCATCACCACGGCCTCCGTAATGCAACCGTACCGCAACTGGGCGACCCACTGTGCTTTTATCCCATCACTCACCACCATCTCCTCACCGCGCGTTTGAAAGCTATCAAATTAACCATGGTTCCGCCGCAGCCGCCGCGCCTTCCAGGGTGCCTTCTGCCGCTGGGGCTTCCCCAACAAGCTGAACCCCGCCTACAAGAATGAGCAGCTCGTCGCGCGCGTGCGGGAGCTGTGGGAGCGCAGCCTGTCGCAGAAGGAGATGGTCGCCACGCTCACCGAAGAGGGCTACGACGTGGGCGAGCGGGAGGTGGCGCGCATCCGGTTCAAGAACGGGTGGCTGATGCGGACTATCACCGGATATCCCGCCGACTCGGCCGAGCAGCAGCGGAGTGTGAGTGCCGAAGGCGGCGAGGACGGGGTGGACGGCGGGCTTGGCGACGGGAATTCTGTTGCGGCCGGCGGAGTCCACGAGGACCAGAGCAACTACTGGAACTACGGGGCTAGCGGTTTGGAGCCCGCCGACGCGCAGGTGCAGGAGGAGACGTTCAACGCCATGCGCGAGGCGCAAAAGGAGTGCCGCAAGCGCGCCTACGAAGCCGAGAGCCACGAGAGGTGGATGACCAAGAAGCGGCGGCGACATACCAAGCCATACGGCGGCCTGCCCGCGGACCCTCCCGGACCGCCCCGCTTCCCGTCCGAGACGACGCTCACCGAAGCCAAGGAGATCCTGCAGCTGGACAAAAAGGCTTACAGGACGGTGCGGGAGAAGTTCTACGCCATCTGCGTGAACGCGGCCGTCTACAAGAAGACGCTCGTCGGGCCTGAGCGGTGGGAGTCGCTCAAGGACCAGCTGGTCCGCGAGAGCATGCACCTCCGCGCCGTCATGTGGGACCCCACCGACATCGACAAAAAAAAGCTGGCCATCGAGGTCATTGCGTGCGACGTGACCAAGCGGATCAGGACCGAAGCCAGCGCCATGAAGATGGCCGACGCCAAGGTCATTCTCGGGCTGAACCCGGAAGAGGGGAGGCTGATGCGGGGGCAGCTCTACAACATCCTAGCCCAGGAGAAGTTCACGTCGAAGTTCGAGGAAGGCCTGGAATTTTTCGAGGAGCTCAAGCAACGGTGGATTGCCGGGTCGGCTGAGCTGACCAGGATTGTTGCGGCGGGGCCGGCGGATCCAGAGTATCAGCGCAAGATCAAGGCCATCAACGTCCTCTGCCGGGACGCGACGCGGAGGTACCGGGACGACGTGTTCCGCCGGGGGAAGACGCCGGCAATTCTACTGCCGCCGCCGGAGAAACCCGCGACGCCAAAGCCCAAGGCGAAGAAGCAGTCGGCAAAGGTTGCAGGCAAGAAGGCAGTCCAGGAAACCACGCCGGCAAAAACATCGGCACCCACATCCGAACCCGCCGCTACAGAAACGCCCGCACCGCCATCTCAGCCCCGCCGGCGTGGCCGGCCCCCGGGCGTCAAGAACAAGAAGAAGCCGCTCCCGCACGTCGAATCTCGCTTGGTCCTGGCGGACCCCGAGCCCCAGGCGGACCAGCAGCTGGTGGATGCCCAACTCGGAGCCAGCATGCCTGTCTCTGCCGATAACCAGACCCCATTTGTGGTCCATCAATACGTGCCCGGATTCACGCCCGCCCAGCAGACGCAGACCTACCAGCCACAACAACCACAGCACCAAGACCCTCCGCCGCTGCAGCAGCAGGCAGCACAAGCGCCGTCCTCATCCGGCGCCATCGCCGCCTTCTTCCGGCTGAACTCGGCCGCCGTGATGATGTTCCCGGGCGTCCAGGCGCAGTGGATAGCGCCGCTCAACGCGCGCACCATGGCCGAGCTGCGGAGCGCCGCCCTACAAAAGACGCCCGGCGGCCTGTGCTACAAAATCGAGGGCATCGTCAAGGACGGCAAGGGCGGCGAGCTGCCGCTGCCCGTGAGCGACGAGGGCGAGCTCGAGACGTACCTGCAGCACGTGCAGGGCCACGGGGCGCCGACGTTCCATGTCCATGTCGTGCCGGGGGACGGGGCGACGTGGGCGTAGGTAGCTTTCGTAGGCAGGACGTGCATGGGTATTAGGGCTTGGAGTGGCCAGATTCCCTGACGTTTAACCTCGGGTGAAGGGAATGCCTTACGTAGACTACTAGATTCTAACTGCCGCAATTAGTCCTTGTAACACTGACGTATATGTGAGCAGGATGGTGGTGCTGTCGTGCTTGAGCTCCGGGGTGGCGTCTTCGGGCCCCGAGGGCAGACCCCTGCTCCTCGGCCATCGCGGGGCGCTCCACCGCCGGAGCTTGACCTGACCTTTTTTCTCCGTCAGCTCCATCCTTGGCACTCGGGTCGCCAACCCGGACAGCGACACCACGACCCCGACGACACGGCATGCGGCCCAGATAGCCTCGCGCTCCGAATCCGAAGCCAATTGAACCCCAGAAACACCGATACACCATGTCGCGGCTTGCGGGCAGGATGCCCAAAGGCCTGGGGCACAGCTTGGCAGCGCCCGCTGCTGCTGCTGCTGCCCGCCGCCCGACACTGACATGCCTCGCCCTCCGCACCGTGCCCGCGCGCTTCTCGTCGACCGAGAACAACAACAAGGGGCCCAGATCCAGCGGGCCCTCGTTCCAGGGCCAGCTGACGCACAGCATCATGAAGCGTCTGCAGCGCGAGCGAGCCGACCTCGAGCGCATGGCCCGGACGCGGCCCGAGTCCAACATGGCGCGGAACTTTAGTCTTACCTTTGGTAGGCTGCCTGCTTACACTGTTGCTCTGAATACTCCCTCTGATGGTTCACTCTGCCAGTCCTCTTCTTCGTCGGTTCCGTCTCCTGGCTGCTCGGCTACCAGTACCCGCGCGACGTCGACCCCAACTCGACGCTGCCCCTGAACGCGACCCGCCCGCCCAGCTACAAGCTCAACCCGGCCCATCTCGAGGCCGCCTGGGCCGACTTCGTCGAGATCGTCGGCCAGGAGAACGTCAGCACGCTCGCCGACGACATCCAGCAGCACGCCACCTCGGACTGGTCCTCGCACCGGCCGGACCCCGCCCACAAGCCCTTCTGCGTCGTCTACCCGTCGACGACGGAGCAGGTGGCCGCCCTCATGAAGATCTGCCACGTGCGGCGCATCCCCGTCGTCGGCTACAGCGGCGGCACCAGCCTCGAGGGCCACTACACGCCGACGCGCGGCGGCATCTGCGTCGACTTCAGCCGCATGGACAAGGTCGTGGCCCTGCACAAGGACGACCTCGACGTGGTGGTGCAGCCCGGCGTCGGCTGGGAGGACCTCAACGAGCAGCTGGCCGAGCACAACCTCTTCTTCCCGCCGGACCCGGGCCCGGGCGCCCAGATCGGCGGCATGATCGGCACCGGCTGCAGCGGCACCAACGCCTACCGCTACGGCACCATGCGCGAGTGGGTGCTCTCGCTGACCGTCGTCCTCGCCGACGGCACCGTCATCAAGACGCGCCAGCGCCCGCGCAAGAGCAGCGCCGGCTACGACCTGACCCGCTTGTTCATCGGGTCCGAGGGCACCCTGGGGCTCGTCACCGAGGCGACGCTCAAGCTGTGCGTGAAACCCGCCGCCGCGTCGGTTGCGGTCGCCAGCTTCCCGTCGATCCGCAACGCCGCCGACTGCGTGGCGCGCGTCGTCGGCGACGGCGTCACCGTCGCGGCCGTCGAGATCCTCGACGACGACCAGATGCGCTTCATCAACGCGCTCGGCAACACGACGCGCAAGTGGCGCGAGGCGCCCACCATTTTCTTCAAGTTCACCGGCACCGCCGCGGGCGTGAAAGAGCAGATCGACCTCGTGCGCCGCATGGCCAAGCGCGCCGGCGGCGAGTCGTTTGACTTTGCGCGCGACGAGACCGAGCAGACGGAGCTGTGGTCTGCGCGCAAGGACGCCCTGTGGAGTACCATGGCGCAGCGGAAGGCGGGCGATCATGTCTGGACCGGGGACGTGGCTGTGCCGGTGAGCAGGTTGCCGGATATTATTGAGGAGACGAAGAAGGACCTCAAGACGTCGGGGTTGACGAGCTCGATTGTGGGGCATGTGGGGGATGGGAATTTCCATAGTGAGTTTGGGGTTGAGCTCGACGAGAGGAGGGTTTACTGACGTGGATGCCTACCTAGTTATCCTGCTGTACAACGATGTTGAGCGCAGGCTGGCCGAGGACTGCGTCCACCGCATGGTGAAGCGGGCGGTTGAGATGGAGGGCACCGTCACGGTAAGCATACTACCCTACTTATCCATCCGGATTTCCAACTGACTGATGTGCTTCAGGGCGAGCACGGAGTCGGCCTGGTCAAGCGCGATTACCTCCCCCACGAGCTGGGCGAGACCACGGTGGATGCCATGAGAAAGGTAAAGACCCCTTCCCCTATTTCAATTCCTTGGAGAGAAACACCTGCTAAAGCTAGTTCCTCGACGTCCAGATCAAGGCGGCTTTCGACCCCCTCTGCCTGCTCAACTGTGACAAGGTCGTCCGGGTGCAGAAACCGGCCCGCGGAGAGGTGGCTGACTGGTGATGGATGGACTGCCATGTAGCCGTTTTGTACTATACTATTTGACTTGATAGGTGTCGAAATGTATACCCCGTCTCTGATGACTGTTTTGTAGCTGTGATGGCTATCACATTGACAGTCGGAAGCGTGACATGAACTGCAAACACTCCAGCCCCAGTTTGCGTGGAACAGAATCCATGATTGACCAACCAAGCAGGCTCCAAACTAAGACGTATGTGCCACGTGGGGATTTATTCCTTTCCTTTCCCGACGTCAGTGGATGAGCTGTACATATGCCATCATCGCTTGGGGTGCTGCGGCACACCCCTGGTTTTGTTGGGGAGCGAGGCACGTCATTCGGATCTACATGGCGGTGGCAATAAGCTTGTGTTGTGAATGCGTGCGACTCTGAGAACCTGAATCTGATATGCACAACTCCTCAGCGTTGCATTGCATAACTACCTACCCATAGGTTCAATGCAGTTTAACCCTTGTTTGTTTATTAGCACGGAACTCTTAACATTTATCCCTAGCTTTGAGAAAAATGAGAAATAGGAAAAGAAGAGCGATAGGAAAAGAAGAGCAATAGGAAAAGAAGAGCAATAGGAAAAGAAGAGCAATAGGAAAAGAAGAGAAATAAGAAAAGAAAGACGGAGAAATAAACAATAGAAGAGGAAACTTTCCTTCTCCTTAGTAAGTCAGCTATTAACAAATAAACAAGGGGGCACTGTCCAGACTATTTCTGGGAACGGTCTGTAGGAATGACGATCAATCCCAGGAACCCCCTTTTCGCTCGCCGTCCCCCGGCCCTGCCGCCGGCCCGGCCTCGACGTCCGGCGCACAGCATACCTCACGCGGACTGAGGATCCGGTCCGGGGACCGACGGGGCCTAATTAGGTAACTAGTCGATGTTGAGCCCGCCCGCGTCCGGCGTAGCAGCCGGTCTACTGTATTGGAGTTGCCGTGCCCGTGGAGCGGGTTTCAGAGAAAGAGGAGACTACAACGGCCGGGAAAAACAACTTGAGAGGAGCGTGCTGTGTTGAGGTCGAAGGGTTATTAATGGTCTTGCTCCCCGGGGCGCCAAGCTGATGTCTCCTCTGGTCAACAGCGCGGGCTACTCCCTCACGGGCGACACCGAGTCGGCCGCCGAGGAGACGCACCGCGAGATGGAGACGCTGTTTTTCGGCACCGCGCGCGTTACGACGCGCGCTATCGAGGTGATACGCCAGGTGGAGGGCTACTGAGGGGGTGTCATCTCCAATATCTCGTCGCTGGCTGGGCTGTTCGCCTTTCCAGGCCAAGTGTCAGAACGATGCCCGATTATTAGGTTTTCTTTTATAAAAAAAAAAGAAAAAGAGAGAGGTATATATATATCTTTTCTCATTTGTTTAGTTCAAAGTTATAGATAAAATATATCAAGTCCTAAGCTAATAAACAAATAAGAGTTGAACTATAATTGTTTACAAGTTGATGAACCTAAAGGTGATAGATACCTATAGCGATGAAGTAAACGAGGTTTCGCTGGTGAACAACTGGATAAACGAATAGACTATAGACAACGTTATGGATTTAACAGGTTTCCAACAGCGGGTTTTGTTCGTCATCTCTCGACCACTTTCCGTTCTGCCAACAAAACAACCATTTGACACGTCTGTCGGCGCTCAATCCCGCCAAGGCGGCTGGCAACGCAGCGCCATCCATCTGCCTCTCGCCTGGAGCAGCGTCTCCGGCCGGATACGACGGTAACGCTAGCGCGGCACACGCAGCCGGTGCGATTGGCGACTGCCGAGGGGGCGACAGAGGGACTTTTGTGTGTGGGGCGCCGAAATTCCCATGCTCGAGCTATGTTGAATCAAGAATCCCATTCCCCTCCCTCATCTCTGCAGCCCCGCCCCCGCCGCATCCTGTCATGATCGTCGCGTTGTGCCGGCGAGTGAGGGGTCTGGACTCTGGACTCTGGACGCTGGACCAGCTGCGCAGCCGCCGACAAAATTCAGTGTACGCATACCGTCTCCTCCGTGCATTCGTGTCTGCGAGCTTTTTCCCTCCTGCCACACACATCCACACAATCCGTCCGCCCCCGGGACGAGTTTTTGCCTTCGTCGCCCTCGTCGCCAGCAATGCCCATCGCGTTGATTGGCGCTTCTTCATGCTCGCCCGTTGCCGTGCTCTGTTATTCCTAGACGGTCTAGACCACGTCAAATCGCCCCCCTCAATTCCAGCCAGCTCCTGCTTCTGCTTTGACAGCCCGTTCAATCCCCGTTTGCCGCCATGTCCCACCGCCATTCCATGCCCTTCATGGGCTTTGGGATGCCGATGAACAACATGGGCTCGGGCTCGGAGACGACGCTGCAGGTTCGCCTGATTCGATTCTGTTGCGGGGCATCCGACTCACTGACACTCTGGTCGCCCGCCCGTGTAGATGAACCCGGATCCATCCAACGCCCTATTTACGCTAGACAGCTCCTTCTTTTTCCCCTTTGACGGCACCATGTCCATGAGCCTGGACCCTGCCGGCTCGTTCGAGCCCTCGTTCGAGCCGGCACAGGGCCAGGCGTCCTCGACTACTACCCTGACCGGAACCGCCGAGCAGTCCCCCTTCTCGCCCGATGACACAACAAGTACCAACCCTCCGCGGGAGCCCCTGGGGCCCGGGACCCAGAACAACAACCAGAATATGCTGACCGAGTTCACCAAGCGGCGCAACTGGTCGGCCCGCGTGGTCGAGGAGCTCCAGGACCTGCTGCACATCCTCGACGCCAACGGGAGGATCAAGCACGTCTCGCCGAGCGCCGAGCACCTGGCCGGGTACAAGCCGGCCGAGCTCCACGACATGCTCATGCGCGACCTGCTGCACCCGGACGACGTGGGCGTCTTCACCGCGGAGCTGAACGAGTCGATCGCCTCGGGTGCGCCGCTGCGCGTCTTCTACCGAATGCGGAAAAAGGACGGGGACTACGCCGTCTTCGAGGCCGTCGGGCACGCCCACATCGCCGCGGCCAAGTTTGCCCTCAACCCGAACAACCAGACCCCCTTCTGCCAGGCCGTCTTCATGATGGCCCGGCCGTACCCCACCAAGAACGCGGCCCTCCTCGACTCCTTCCTCGAGCACAAGATGGAGAACGAGCGCCTCAAGCGCAAGATTGCCGAGCTCCAGAAGGAGGAGCAGGACGAGGCCGAGGAGTCGGAGCGGACGTGGCAGCAGAGCCTAGAAACCACCCCGTCGGAAAGCGGGATGCGCTTCGGCACCACACCATTCCAGCCCTCAGCCCCGGCAGACACCCCCATCCCGCCACGGGAGCGGCGCATATCCCTCGACAGCGGTCCCGCGGAGAGCGTCGCCGCGGCAAGCAGCACGCGGCCGCCCTCGATTAGCACCACCACCGCCACTACAACAGCAACAGCAACAACAACAACAACAACCCACGCCGACACCATCGAGATGCTCACCGGGCTGCGGTACCAGGAGGGCGAGCGCAGCCGCGGCATCACGACGGGCAACCCCAGCCCGGTGCTCGTCACAGGCGACGTCGGTATCGCCATACCCCTAGACCGGGACCACCACCAGCGCGGCGGCGGCGGCGCGGGGGACAAGAAGAAGAAGCTCAAGATGGCCGAGGAATACGTGTGCACGGATTGCGGTGAGTTTTTGGACCGATCCCCTTTGGTTTAGGGGTTGATGATGTTAATTGCTTTTGTTGCTTGTAGGGACACTCGAGTCGCCGGAATGGCGCAGGGGCCCCGGCGGGCCCAAGACGCTCTGCAATGCCTGCGGGCTGCGGTGGGCGAAGAAGGAGAAGAAGATCAAGAGCGCTGGCGGCGGTCATGGCGGCGGGGGGGGTTCGGAACACCATGGGACTGGGGGTGATGCTACGGGTTAGGTGCCGTCTGGTTGTTTCAAGGTGGCTTGAGGAGTACGCGTGGACGGGATGTGGTAAGTTGATCCCCCCTTCACTCAGAGGTTGATGGCGCTGACTACTCTTTTTAGGGATTTTGGCGTTTACGGTGTGGCGGAGGGCACGGGATGCTCTGCAACTCCTATGGGCTGCAGTGGGCGCGGAAGGTGTAGACGTGGTCGAGGCTTGGAGCATCTTGCCATGCCCCTGGGGTGTTGCTTCTGGCTAGGGGCCGCTGACTGGGTCAAGGATGAGGTGGACTGGGCATAACGGGCAGATTCGGGGTTTTGTGGTGCGGGTCACGATATCTGGATCGTAAGACTGGCGATTCCTGGGGGCTTGAGTTTGGGGTTTGGCGTTGGTAGCGAGCGTATTGAGCGGTTATGGTTGGCGCCTCAGAAAGGAAAACGCCAACACGGTCATTATGTATAAGACGGTAGTGGCCGGCTGTACGACAGGTTTCAAGGTCATGGGCACATTGTTCACAAGGCCGGAAGCACTCCCCGTGGGTACCCCAGCCTATTTCTATTGGCGGCATTTACCTAAAATATCAAATAAACAAAACTATCACCGATGACCTTCCTGCGACCAGCCCTCGGTCCCCACTTCCTGTGGCCATGAGGAACCTGGGTGTTTTCTTTCCTCTAGGTTTTACGTTGTCATTGGCGAAACAGCCTGGGTGCCTCTCTGAAGAGTTCTAAGTGGGCTCCATCTGGATGCAATGATGGCCTGATGAAACAAGGAACGAGGAGAGCTTCCCCTCCCCCTCCTTCAGCTCTCCTCGTCACTTACCCCGCCAGAGTGCAGCTGAGCTCCAACGTGCCTGAGCTTGCCCCTCTTCCTCCACTTCTCCAACCTCTCCACCATCAACTACATCTACTAAAGCAAATCAAGTGAGAAGCAAGAAGCAGACGAAAGTAGGTCACTGTTTGCCGTATTGAATATTCCTCCTTGTTTCTACTCTCCCTAGCAGGGCGCTAACACATCTAGGTACCCTCGGATATCCCAAAGTCAACATGGACAAGCTCCTCGGAAAGGCCGTCGACAAGGTGTTTGGTGACGACGACGAGCGTCCCCAGGGCGGCAACGGTACGGCCGCTACCCTTCCGTTCTCTCTCTCCCCTAAACTGTGATCTAACACGTCCACAGTAACCCACGGCGGCGCCTACCCCGCGGGCGGTGGCTACCCGCACGCCGACGACGACATCCGCGGCGCCGCCTCGGTCGCGGCCAGCGAAGCGCCCGAGGACCACGACTTCTTTGCCGGCGTGCTCGGCAAGCTGCTCCAGGACAAGCCGCAGGCCAAGATTGCCGAGGAGGATATTGATGAGGAAGGTGAGTCTCTCTTCCCTCCCCTTCCCTTCCCTTCCACATCCTCCCCACTCCATACCTCACCTCCCCCTTTACCCCTCCACCCCCGGGGTGGGGGGGGGGGGGGGGTTTGTCAGCCAGCCCCCATACCTAACTCACGCTCACCTACGTCTCTTCCACAGACGCAGTCCAATCCCACCGCAAATTCTTCGACACCCTCGGCGGCGCCTCCACCACCAACTCCGAACCCGCCTCCTCCTCCTCCCTCGGCAGCGCCGCGGCCATGCAGGCCCTCAAGCTCTTCACCTCGGGCGAGAGCTCGTCTACCCCTCAAAGCCAGAGCCAGAACGCCTTTGTCGGCCTGGCCATGGCGCAGGCCGCCAAACTGTTTGACGCGCAGGCGTCCCAGGGCAATGTCGCGGCCGGTGCCGACAAGCAGAGTGTTGTTATGAAGGCGGGGGAGGTGGCGCTTAAAATGTATTTGAAGAGTCGGGGGGGTGGGCAGGCTGGTGCGCAGGCTGGGGGGATGGAGGGGTTGATGGGGTTGGCGGGGAAGTTTATCAAATAGGGGTCGAGATGAGTGGTGGTTTGTTTGAGAGTCGCCTGTCTTTTTTTCGTTCTTGAGATTCAGAGCTCAGGGGTAGTTGAAACGTCATAGTTTTGCCAATACTTTTTCTTCTGTGGTTGCTTGTCCCTTGGTTGAGTTCTCAATGAAAGGCAAAAGACGTGGAAGGTAGGTACGGTTGGTGCCTTGCAAAAGTGAGGAAAGTAAACATATAGGTAGGGGGCTTGTTCGTGTGATATTGGCCCAGGACAGCAAACTGGGTGCTCGGCCGGCAACTCCTGCCCATGTATATTTATTTCCCTGCTCACTTCCTCGCCGAGTACGGAGCAAGTGAGATCTCACCTCTTTTTACACATTACTCCCAAGGACGTAAAAGCGCAAAAGGCAGCCCCGAGTGGTATGCCGAGTGATGGCAGATGTTGGTTACCACCCATGATGCAGTACTAGGATCTCATTAGTACTAGTTATACTATTATTCCTTCCCACAATGTGCCTAGATGCGTCTATGTGCCACCCTTTAAATTCCTCCCTCTCTCCCAAACACCGGCCTCCTCAACCCTCTCACGCCCGCCAGAGACAGCTCCTTAGTAAATCCCCACACAATACCAGACATCCTTCCACATCCCGCCGCACATGCTCAGGATATTCGGGTTCCAGTTGACGATCTGCTCCCTCGTGATACCATACAGCGCCTGCAGCTCGTCGCACATGCGGTCCTTCTCGGCAAAGTGGAACTTGTTGCAGTACGGCGTCATGCCGTCCTTGTAGGGCTCGGGCGTGACCACCGGGACCGCGGGGGGCGTGTGGGTCACCGTCGGCTCCGGCACGCCGGGGATGACGCCGATGCCTACCAACAATGTCAGCTATTTCTTGCCAAATCGGGGCATCAAGAGAGGTCTCGGGAGCCACCCGAGAGCCACCCGGAGCCGTAACGGGGAAGAATGAGCTCGGATTGTTGCTTACAGTAGTGGTAGCCGGGCCAGAGGCCGCCGCACGAGTTGAGGATGGACGGGTTCCAGCGGTAGAAGTCCTTGAAGGTCACGCCGTACGTCTGCTCCAGGTCCCAGCAGTTGTCGCCCGCCACGGCGAAGTGGAACGTGTCGCAGACGGTCGTCATGCCCTCGCGGATCGGGCTTGGCGTGGCGACGCCGTTGGCCCCCGTGGGGATTGTTGGGGTTGCGGTGGTTGTCGGCGTCGCTGACGCTTCGACGCCAACGCAGACGTAGTAGCCCAGCCAGAGCCCCGTGCAAGCGTCATCGACGGCGGGGTTCCACGAGTAAAAGTCGGGGAGGGAGATGGCGTAGGCGACTGAGAGACGCCCACAGGTGTCGCCGCTGGCAACGAGGTGGAACTTGTTGCAGTTGGCGGCTATCCCGGCTTGTGTGGGAGTCGGCGCCGCGGCTGGGGCCGCCAGGCAGATGCCCAGGGAAGAGAGGAGAAGGCGAAGAGATCTCATGGTCGCGGTCAAGGTGAGCAGCACCAGGAAAAGCTGGATGAAGATGAACTGGGAGGACAGGACCGGACTCCAAAGGTGACCTGGCAAGTCAAGAACTCACCCCAAGATGACCAGCAGCCCTCTCTTTTATATCCCAGCTCAAGAGCCAAGACTCAAGAGGCTCCCTCGTGACTGATGTCTCTCCCCCGTCGTCGCCAGGGAGAAACGGCCCGGTTATCGTGACATCGCAGATTCATCTCGCCGTGTAATGGACCGCTGGAATCAATAGTTGTTGCTTGGCAAGGCAGTCCGCTTCTCCCGCTGTCAACGTGGGGGCGGTATTCTGTGCCTGGACTGCCTCTGGGTGGAACTACGACTTCTGATCGCAACGTCGTTGCCATAAGGGTGACACTCTCGCTTTAGTCCCTGTACTCTCTTGAGACCCCCCGCTGTGATATTGATCAGGATATGTGACCCTGATCCACCATCATGCAAGCTATCCCTCTCAAAGGGTGGCCTAGGGCTTGCGGGCCGTTCCTGCATGTCGGGCAGGTCTTGCGTTGTTCATGCCGTTGGGGTCTACACTTTTTCTACATGACGAGAGCGCGGAGACTCCGAGACGGCGCGAAGGGATGCAAAACACCTTCTCGTAACGAACCAAGACAGGCCGCGGACAGCCTTTCGGCATGCCACGTTGATTTGGTTCCAATGTCCATGGGTTTCTGCAGTTGGGCCATTTGTCGTCTGAGAGTTCCACATTGCGTTGGGGGCCAAACCCAGAGAGAAGCGGACGGCGAGCCCTGACATGGATCTATTCCTGGACTTTGCCTCATTTGCCAATACTGCAGAGTTGTATTCGTCGGGAGGGTCTTTTTGTTCCCCGAACCTGGTCCGTAAGGTAGTATGTTGTTGGCACGTTCAAAAGACATTGGACAGGGGAGGCGGGAAGTGAGGTAGTTCGGTTAAGTGCTTAGCGAGGTCTTCTGACTTACACGCTCGTCCCAAGGAAAGACAGAGACATTGCAGTGTTGAGGGAGTCTAACATTGAATTTGGACATTGCTCGCCATGGGTAAGACCACTAGAACCATGTTTCCACAAGCAACCGTCTCGCTATTGACGTACTGATCCTGATAGGCGAGGCTATCTGGCTTTTTGAGCCTTACCTCTCTTCACCCTTTTGCTTGTTTCTTGCTTGCGCTGTGACAGCTGCCCTCAACATGGGTTTCTCAACTTATACTTTGACGAACATGCGATGTTGCCGTTGCTGGCATGGCTTCTCACCGCTGGGGAGGCCTGGCCACAACCCCCATCGGCGAAGCGTCCCGGATACCGCGCGCATCGATTTGAACCGAGCTCGTCTCCGCCATCTCCCGGTTTCTCTCCGGGGGGCGGCTTGCCGAGTACCTCCGTGCTGAAAAATCTGTTCCAAGCAGAACCGCGGTTACTGCCTCAACTGAGTGTCTCTCCCCTGTTCATGGAAGCGACGCCAAGAGGCAACTGCGCCGCATCTGGACATTGGAACCGTAGGACTTGACTACGTCCAAAGTCTAGATCTTAACCTATAACAGCACCACCTCACATTAGCCCAGTTACGGTAGCATCGCGCACAGGCCAAATCATTGCTGGTGAGGCAATTCCCTTCACTGCATCGCCGACCTCGCAGCAGTCTCCAACAACGCCGGGCGATGAAGGGGCAGGGGCTGGCGTGAGAGGCGGACAAGTATCCGCCCAGCGGCGCTTGGCGGCTTCACGAGCTTCAAGAGCGCCATGCCGCCTCGAAGAGATGCTCGGGATTGCCCTGTATTTCGATTTTGGGGTTTGAACAGGCAGGCATGGAGGTGTTGGAGAGGAAGGCTTCATGCTGCTTGGGGAAGAACTCAGCAACGGGGACTAGGAAGTCATTCTGTGGCGGGTTAAAATGTAGCCTGTCGCTAGGTTCGATGCTTCTGTTGAAGCCACGGTTAAATAGTTGCGAAGTGGAAACTCTACAAATGAGCGACGTTGGGTAAGGTATTGACATGATCGCTCTGGGAATTGATGCAGAGACCTGAGCTCAGGCGTTGACGACAAAAAAACACAAGGGGACTTGACAGAGGATCCACTTTGACTTGGCACAAGGGTCCAAATGGGACCCACTTGCTGCCTGCCCTGATCCCGTGACGACGTGACCCTGAAGCCCGCCCTTGCACAAAGAACCGCGACCCACGCGTTTCGCGGATCGACATCGCCAATCGACAAGAGGTCCGCGGCACCGTGCTTTCCGGTCCATTCTCTCCACCGAGGAGCGGTACATGCAGTGCCACCCTGCCAGTCCCCCGGCATTCTGAACATCTTCGCACCAGCACAGCGACGAAACACCACCCTATCACCTGCGTTGCATGGAATAGCTCGACCCTGCCGGCTTGGGCCTGATCCGCGCATCATCGCCATGTCCAGGATAGAGAAGCTCTCCATTCTTGGTGTGCGCTCCTTTGGGCCGCAGCACCAGGAGACCATCGCCTTCAACACCCCGCTTACCCTGATCGTCGGCTACAACGGCTCGGGCAAGACGGTGCGTCGCTTACAGGTTATCGGTTGTCCATCCTCTGCTGACACGCTGGTAGACCATCATCGAATGCCTCAAGTATGCCACCGCCGGCGAGCTCCCGCCAAACAGCAAGGGCGGCGCCTTCATCCACGACCCTACCCTGACCGGCGAGAAAGATGTCCGCGCCCAAGTCAAGGTGTCGTTCCGATCGACCGTCGGCGAGTCCTACGTCGTGACGCGCAACGTGCAGCTCATAGTCAAAAAGGCCACGAGATCGCAGAAAACGTTGGAAGGCAGCCTGCTGCTACGCAACAATGGAGAGCGCCACGTCATTTCCACCCGCGTCATGGAACTTGACAAGCTCGTCCCGGAGAAGCTGGGCGTCTCCCCGGCTGTCCTGGATACCGTTATCTTCTGCCACCAGGACGAGTCCCTTTGGCCCATGAGCGAACCCTCCGCCCTCAAGAAGCGGTTCGACGAGATCTTCGAGGCCATGAAGTACACCAAGGTCATCGATAACCTAAAGGTCCTCCGCAAGAAGAAAGGGGAGGAGCTGCAGCAGCTGAAGCTGCAGGAGGGGCTGGACAAGTCGACCAAGGAGAGGGCAGACAAGGTCCTCAAGATTATGGGCCAGCTGACGAGGGAATTAGTCGAGGGCCGAGACAAGTACGACGAGCTATCGAAAGAGCTGAATGAAGAGACGGCCAAAATCAAATCAAAGCACCAGCAGGCCAACAGTTTTCTGAGGATCGTCAACGATCTCCAGACCAAGACCGAGAAGCTCGAGTACAAAAAGGAGGCAATCCAGGAGCTGCGCAGCCGCATCGAAGAATCACCCGACACGGATCAGGTCCTAAAAAACACCCTAGACGACTACGAGAAGACGATTGAGAGAACCGTCGCCGACAGGGACAGCAAAGCCACCCAGTTCCATGAGCTCCAGGGGGAACTCAAATCATCTCGGGAGCAGCACACGGCCAAGGCTTCCGAGCAGGGCAAGCACCAGTCTGACAAGGACAAGTACGAGCGCCAGCTTGTCACGCGAGACCGCATGATCCACGATGCTGCTACTCGCCACGAAATCCGGGGGTACGACGGAGAACTGGACGACCGGACGATCGCCGCCTTCAACGAACGCATCCAGAAAACCCTGAACGACAAGAAGCGCGAGTTGGAGCGCCTCCAGCGTGACAATGCCGACGAGCTCGAGAAGAAGTCTGCCGTCATCACGGAACGCGAGAGCCAGAAGGCATCGCTTAACCACAACCGCGTAGCGGCGAAGCAGCGCATCATCACGCTCGGCAAAGAGTCGGCCACTATCCAGGGTGAACTGAGCAGCTTGGATATCGACGAGGGCGCAGAGGCCATGCTCCGGACCGAAATGAAAGAGCTCGAGGCCAAGATCGAGACAGCCAAGGCCGAGGAACAAGGCGCCGACTTGGACGCCCAGATCAAGACGGTCAACGACGATATCTGGAATCTTGAAGCGCAGTCTGCCAAGCTCGCCCGAGAGCTCGTCGAGTGCACGAGGCTGGCATCCGAGCTGGCTCAGCTCAACCTGCAGAAGAAACAGGTGGCTGAGCGGCGACGAGAACTGGAGATTCACAAGAAGACCTGGGGCGAAAAGCTCTCGGCGTTGGTGGGGAACGATTGGCAGCCCGAGACAATCGAGGCCGAGTTCCAGGACGCGCTGAAACGCCAAAACGCTGTTGTCGCCGAGAGTAGGAAACAGAAAGATGCGACACAGCAGGAGTTGAAGCAGGTCGAATACAAGCTCTCCAACGCGCGAGAGCAGCACAATAAGCTGTCAACCG
The DNA here is from genome assembly GCA_033296685.1 of Parachaetomium inaequale. NCBI lineage: Eukaryota > Fungi > Ascomycota > Sordariomycetes > Sordariales > Chaetomiaceae > Parachaetomium > Parachaetomium inaequale. The sequence goes on along the minus strand of MU854355.1, from coordinate 99,750 downwards.
AGAGAGAAAACTGCAAACGCGCCGTCACAAAGGCCCTCAAGGACGTGAGGAATCCCGACTCGCCGCCCATTGAGGACTACACCAAGGAAATGGAGAGCATCGAGGCTGAGCTGAGCCAAACCGAGACGGATCTGAAGTTGTACGACGAGATGAAGAAGCACTATGCGAGCATCAAAGACCGAGCGGTGCGATTCAACAAGTGCTACTATTGCGAACGCGACTTCAAGGACCAGCCCACCGCGAGGTCGAAGCTCCTGGACAAGATCGCAAAGAGGCTGGGCGACGAGGACAAGCAAGAACTGATGGAGGACCAGGTTCACTTCACTGAGCAGATCAAGACCCTGAAGGCTGTGCGCTCCCAGTACGACACATACCGGCGACTTGAGGCTGAGTTGCCACCACTAAGCAAGGACATCGACTCGGCCTCATCCCAGAGGGAACAGTTGGTTCGCCGCCTGGAAGATCAAGACCTTGTCTTCAGAGAGGCAGAAGACAAGCGGCAAGAGGTCGACGGGCTGAGCAAGCACGTCATGAAGATATCCCAGATGCACAAGGATATCATCGAAGGCGAGAGAAAGGTGGAGAGGTCGCAGCAGTCGTCGAGCATCGCAATGCGGAGCCCTGACGAGATCAACGAGGAGCAAACCACTTGCGCGGAGCAGACTCGGGTCGCCCAGGCCAAGCTCAGCAAGCTCACCGCCGAGAGGCAACGCTTGAAAGATCAGGCCTCCGCGCACGAAGTTGAGAGGCTCGAGTTGAGGCACAAAATCAGCAATGCCGTTCAGCAGCTGGAGCGAAAGAAGGGCCTCGAGGAGTCCATTCGGAGATGCAAGGAAGAGCAGAGCGACCTGCGAGAAACCATTCAGAAGGCCGACAAAGACGTAGAGCGTCTCGAGCCCGAGATTGCGAGCGCACGCGCCGCCCTGGACGAAGCCCGCCAGCAAGGCCGCGCCAAGGAGCAGAAGGTCGCAGAAGAGCGGGACGGCATCGCCGCTACGTTCAGCGAGCTTAAGATGGTCAACACCGACATCCAAGAGTACCTTGACCGCGGCGGCCCGTCGAATCTAGCCTCGAATCAGCGCGCCATCGCCAGCTTGGCAACCACCATCGCCAACATCGAGAGCGAGATGAAGGACCTCACGGTTCAGATCAACAAACTAAACAAGGACATCGACAATAGCGACGCCAAGAAGCGGAACATCTCGGATAACCTGACGTACCGCAAGAACCTCCGCGAATGCGGTGCCCTCGAGGAAGAAATCGCCGAGCTCGAATCTCGCAACGCCCAAGAAGACTACGACCGCCTCACCCAAGAAGCCAACTACCACGAGACGCGCCGCATCAGTCTCACTGCCGCCCGCGAGCGCCTCGCGGGCACCCTGGCGACCAAGAACGACCAATGCGAGACCCTCGACGCAGAATACAAACTCGATCTCGAGGGCGCCAAGGCCAAGTACAAAGAAACCCACATCAAAGTCGAGACCACCAAGGCCGCCATCGACGACCTCGGCCGCGGCACCGCCGCCCTCGACCACGCCATCATGCGCTACCACTCGCTCAAGATGGAGGAGATCAACCGCACCATCGGCGAGCTGTGGCAGAGCACGTACCAGGGCACCGACATCGACACGATCCAGATCCGGTCCGACGTGGAGGCGGGCGCCGGCTCGGGCGCCGGCAAGCGCAACTACAACTACCGCGTGTCCATGGTGAAAGGCGACACCGAGATGGACATGCGCGGGCGGTGCAGCGCGGGGCAAAAGGTGCTTGCGAGCATCATCATCCGGCTCGCGCTGGCCGAGTCGTTCGGCGTCAACTGTGGCCTCATCGCCCTCGACGAGCCCACCACCAACCTCGACAGCGACAACATCCGCAGCCTGGCCGAGAGCCTGCACGGAATCATCAAGGCGCGCCGCTCGCAGAGCAACCTGCAGCTGATTGTCATTACGCACGATGAGGAGTTCCTCAAGCACATGCAGTGCAGCGACTTTTGCGACGACTTCTACCGCGTCCGGCGGGACGAGAAGCAGAATAGTGTTATTGTGAGGGAGAGTATCACGAGGATTATGGAGTAGGGGGGTCTTTGGCTCTGGCTTTGCTGTATTGTACCATAAGGAAGGAGTCGGTCGGCATTTGTGGTCAACGGGTGGGATTTATTTTGGCATCACATGAGCTTTGGTTGGGTCTTGCTTGCAACCAAAAGACATCATTTCCCAAGCAGGAGGGAGGTATTGATACCCATTGCTTTGTTTACTCCGCTGAACCGGTGATTCAACCAACTACTGTGTACTTTACTGCAATGTAGCCCCTGAAAGACCATCCATCATAACGACGACCAACCAACCAACGGACAACCAACCCCTGAGCCGCCGAAACCACCCAAATCCTGTTTGGTTACCAAGAAAGCAGATTCGCTGAACCAGACCAACCAACCATCAACCACAACATTACTCTACCACCGACCATGAAGGCTCTGTTCGTCTGCCAGCCCTCGCTCGGCCCTCCCGTCCGAGAAGATGGACATGGCTAATTGCACGTCATCCACCGGAAAAGTCGGCCGCACTAGCCACCGGCTTGGTTTCCGGTCTCCGCATCACTGGCGGCGGCGGCGGCGGCGGCGGGATCAGAGGCAGGAGGACCGGGGGCCGTGTCCTGCTCTGTGTTGGAGCCGCCCTCGCCGTCCTTGTCCTTGACGACGGCCTCTTGGGTGGTAACATCCTGCGCGGTGGTGGTACCAGAAGACCCGGCCTCGGGTTTTGACGCGCCAGCTGTAGTTGTCTGTACAGTTTCGGCGGCGGCGGCATCAGATAGCACGACGTCCCCTTCGGCGTCGCGCTTCGGTTCGGATTCGGGTTCGGCGTCTTCGGGGTTGCCGTCGGGGGCGGGTTGTTGCTGTGTGGCTTTCTCTTTCTCGGCTTGAGCGCTGTTCGTCGAGGTAGTAGTAGTGGGTTCGTCGTCTTCTTTCCTCCGCTTCGCGGGGGACTCTGGCTCGAGGCTGTCGCCTGCCTCGCGCTTGGGGCTCCGCGGGACGAGCCCGCTCCCTTCGGAGCCGCCGTCCTGCTGCGGCTGGGTGGGAGGTGATTGTACACCCCTCCGTCCGACGGCAGCCGCTACGTCGATGCCCTGCATATCCATCGGGCCGCCGTCGCCACCGCCGCCGGCGATGTAGTTTGCTGTTGCCTCGCTCTGCGGGCCCGTGTCGGCGGGGCCGATCTCCTCTGGCCCCCGCGCGTGGGGCACCTCTTCCTCCTCGTCGGCGCCCTCGCTCATGGTGGCGTCTTCTTCTGCTGTGCCGCTGGTGCTGCCCTGTGTCTGTTGCTGTTGATGCTGTTGCCTGTTAAGCTGATTCAACGGCACAAGGCCAGCGCGTTGTTCCTGGCGCAGGAGCTCGCCTTGGGTCACGCTGCGTTGGGTGAGCAAGGCCACGCCGGCGCCGGTGGACGGGATGCCGTTAACTGATACCGAAACGGTCTCGATGCTACCAATACCGTTGGGTCCTTCGATCGTCTCCGTGCTCTCCGTCCGTACGCGGCCCTCGAGATGGCCGCCCTGCCTCTGCTGCTGCTGCTGGGCCTGGAATTGCTGCCCGGGGTTCCCGCTCGCCGACAGCGGGGATGAGCCGCCCGCCTCACTGTCGTCGTCGCTGCCGCCCCCATTGGCTCTCCTAGCCAGCCATGGGATTGGCGTCAACAGGGCGCCACCCAATGCCTCGTCCGACCCGAGGCTGTTGGCGGCTGCTGTGTCGATGGACAGGCTGCCGGCGGCGGCGCCGCCCGCGCCGTTCGCTAGGAGGGACATGGCGCCCACGTCGGGGAGGGCCGGGGGGAGCGGGTAGACGTTTGCGCCGCTAGTCACGTGGACAACACGGTCGAGCGCGTGGAGATAGGGCACCAGGTGGCGGTAGTGTTGCCGTGGGCGTAGCACTAGCTCGGATAGCCGTTGTATGGTGTGCGGCGGGTATTGGGAGAAGCTCGTGCGCAGGACGGATAGGATTTCATCGAGCATGTCGGCGATGGCCTTCGGCAGAGTAGAGGCGGCTGTGGGCTGGGGGGCGCTCGGAGCAGCCGTCGACGAGGCTGGCGCAGCATTGGTGCTCCGGGCGGCGGAGGGTGAAGATGGGTCGGCATTCTCCTTATTTGTCCCTTGCGATGACGACGGTTCTGTCTGGTCTGGCGCCTCGAAAGGGTCTGAGGAGGGGAGGGGGGCGAGAAAGCGCGGGGAGGGAGGTCTCGCAGGCTGAGCGGGAGGCGGGACGTTGGGAATGGGAAACTCGGTGTGGGCGATCTGGAAGTAGTATCGTCAGACCGGATGAGACTATGAGACTCGTGTTGGGTTGTATCAAGACTCACCTTCTCAATCCGGGCCAGAACCGTGGGGAGCAGCTCTGGCCAGGCCGAACTGTGGCAGGCCGAGTTAGCACCAATTGCTCGTCGCCGTCGGGGTTGGAAGGGCAAGCACTCACTAGTCCATGGAACCATCCAGCGCGGCCTTCGACAGGATGCCATCGCCGGTTTCCATCTCCATCTCGACCATATTAATGAATGGTGGGGTGAATCGAGCTCGAGATGAGGTTTGGGCGCGTGCTGGGTGCCGAAGCGCGTCAGAGAGGTACTGAGGTGACGAGGCTGGGTCCAGAAGCTACGCCAAGGCGAGTTAAATGCCCCACCAAATCCGAACTGCTGGTTGATGTCACGGTTGTAATTCACGTACGTTACTAGATGTGTATTCAATGTATTCAATGCATCTCTACAGTTCAACCCTTGTTTGTTTGTTATTGCGGAATCAGACAAAAAGGAAAAGGAAAGGGGAAAGAAAAAGGAAAGGGGAAGGAAAAGAGAAATCACATTTTTTTTTACTTCATAGTCGTTTTAATGTCATTTTTATTAAGTAGCCTAGCTGATACCTTCGGTCTCCCATGTCTGGTGTTCAGGCTTGGCGTCTTTGCTTGCTTCGATGCCGTCTGCAGGTCTGGAACCTACACGTAAGGTTTGCAACGACCAAAGCGTGGCCAGTCGCATCGGTTCAAATAATTTGATTTCTCTCAACCAATCTCACCCCTCGCTTCTCGTCGGACAATATTCCATCATCATCCTCCACAGACGCAAGCCAAGCCAGAGCAAGCCATGACACGAGCTCAATTGAGCGACGACAGAGGATCAGCCACTAACACCCGCGATCGCCGATCCGCTCGACTCACGGCCCTATCAAAGCATCCGGCTGACCATTGAAACGAGACCCGTCATGCTCAGAGACGGGATCAGACCACAGCAATTTGTGAGGGAGAGACCGACAATTCGTATCGGCGAGTCTCACAGAGCGCAGCGATCCACTGCACCTCTGTCGTCATCTCACGGAGAGCGCCAAACCGTGATGTGGTCCAGCATGAAATGCCGCTTGCTCGGGCGTGTCCCGCAAAGGGCACCGCGGCCCACTTGGCTGACCCAAGGTCCAGGGTCCAACCCGTGGTGAGTCTGGCAACAATCGGCATTCGGCAACCCTGAGAACGAAGTTGCGACGGGTTCAACTACCTACGACATGAGCTCGGAGATCTCGGCGAGAAGTCAAGAGATCCTCTCTCAGCCCGACTTTGGTCGGCCCACTGCGAAGGCTCACGGCCCGGTTTCGTCCGGAGCTGCTGTGTCGTGTGAGCAATCAACGGAGAATGCCTCAAGCGGCCCTGGTCGACAAGGCCAGCATACGCACGTGGGGCTGGGCTGAAAAGGCAGTTTCCCCCGGACGGGGCTGGAGATGCCGGCCGACGGCGGAGAAACCAATGGCTAGACAGTTGAGCGCCCGTTGGCTGCGGCTGCTGTGACGGATTTGTCGGCAGGATCTGAAAAGTCGATGTCCCTGTTGTTGATGAGTTGGTCGGGCTGTGGAGGATGATTGCATGGTCCAAAACGTGTGGAGCTGCAGGTCGCTGCAAGCCCCTAAAATTGACGAAAGCCGTCCACAACGCCTCGCCTGCTCAGGGAAAATAGCAACGGTAAAATCGAGTTCAAGTTGCCATCACGGAACTGCCACTGCCAGTCGAGAACAGCAGATAACGTCAGAATCTCGAGACAAGAGCCATGAATTCTCACGGTGGCATGGACCGGGGGCCGACTTGCACAGCCTCGAGCCTGGTCCAGCTCCAACCTCGAACTTGGCTTGGGGCCACAGGCTTGGGCTCGGCAGGAGGCTGATGGGAGACACTAGCCCCTGTTTGGCATAGACTTGGTCCGGTCTTGGCCCGTTTGTCACCTGCCAAACCCCAGTCCTGCCTGCAGACGCAGTTCGCTCGCCCAGACCCTGCGTCCTAGGTTCCCTCTTTTTTTCATCCCATCCATCGTCGTTGAATCTATTTACAGGCGTGCCCAGTGCGCATCCTGCAATGATAAACAGCCGCTCGCTTTTTGTTTTCATCAGATCCTTTTTGCAGGATACCAAGTCCACCCCAGCCCTTCGCTTCCCCGGCTGACGACGCCCCGGCTCCCTGCGTGCTTGGCCAACAACGCCCTCCGCAAATTGAGCCCCGGCAAACGTGACAGGGCCTGGAAGCCAAGTCCTTGGGAGGCTCGAACATCTCAGCTCCCCAACGTGTTTCAGCCTGCCCGCTGCCGACAGAATTCAAACCACAACCCCCCTTGACCCACGCTGCGACAAACTCGGTCGCCGTCGGCAGAGAAACGCGCTCGACCAGCGCTCGCTTTTCCGTCAATTCCCCGCGAGGCACCAACAGGCCCCGAGCTTTTTCACCATCTCGACCAGACCACTCTCAAGCGACCGACCGCGCCCCTCGACGACCGCACCGGCCACGTCGACCCCAGCAAACGGTTGGCAAACAGATTTTCCCAACAGACAAAGAACAGCCAAAGGGCCAGAGCCGCCCGTCCTGGATTCGCAACGGGAACTCCGCCGGTCCTACATGGCCGGGTCGCAGCCCATTTCGAGCTTTGACGGAGCGTACAGCAGCCCGCACTACCGCGACAGCACCATGATGGCCTCGGGTGTCCCGCCCAGCTCCGGGCCGACCAAGAAGCGCCTTTTCTCGTCCGAGTTCCTCGCCTCAAAATGGGCCAAGCTCTTCTTCCTCATCGTCGGCCTGCAGGCCCTGGCCTGCGTGGCTTTCGAGGCGTAAGCCGCCGTCGTCTCGGCCAGACCAGAACCTCTCGGTGCTGACATGACAACACAGATACGTGTTTGGGAGGTTCCAGTTCAGTCTCGTGTACCAAGACGACTCGCATATCGATGACAGCCTCAAGTCGCAGTACCGCACCATCCCGACGTTCCTGACGCTGTTTATCTTCGGCTTCCTCTACATCCTGTTCCTGACATGGGACGCCCTGCGGCTCAAGAACACCATTCAGATCATCGGCCTGTGCGTGGCCAACCTGGCCATTTTCGTCTACGCCATTCTCCAGATCGACCAGATTGACAACTCGATCGCCCGCCTGCTGGAAAAGGGAGCCATCAAGCCCGATGAGCAGGACAGGAACGTGTGGGCGCTGTGCAAGCCCTTCCTCGTTGCCGTACCCGCTGTCGTCGGCGTCGTCACCGTCATCATGGGCGCGCTCGCCTACCAGCTCTACCGGGAGTTTGCCTGGGACATTCTGAAGCAGATCGGCGCCGACTACCGCATGAAGAAGCGCTTCCTGCACTACCAGGTCAGTTTGCACACCAGGACTCTGGGCGATACGACGGACTGACAAGGACGCAGATTTACATCGCCCTGCTCAAGTTTGACTTTTTCTTCTTCCTCGGCTTCACGGTGCAGTTCCTCGTCATCGTCAACGGCCTGAACGACGTCGAGCTGGGCCTGCACATCGCCGCCATCCCCATCACCATCGCCATCCTGCTGTGCGCCGCCTTCTTCACGCAGCGCGAGAACCGCATCGGCGTGTGCTTCGTCATCCTCCTCTACTTTGGCGGCCTGGCCTACTTCTTCTTCAAGCTGGTGCGCATCTACCAGCCGGGCCACAGCCAGGACTACGACGCCGTCCGCCGGTCGCTGACGGCCTTTGCCGTGCTCACCATCATCCTCATCATCCTGACCATCATCAACGCCTTCATCTGCATGAGCAACTTTGGCGCCGGGCTCAAGGCCCACCTGCTCAAGCCCACGGGGCCCGACCCGGAAAAGGAGGACGCCAACTCGTACCAGATGAATGACCAGAAGCCGGCCCTCACCAGCCGGATGACCATCGACTAAGCCGGTGGAAGGGCATTTGATGGGAGGGGGGGATAGAAATAAGGGGGGAGCGCGATCCCTCCGCGCGAAATAACGAAATTTACGACGGCTCTGGAGTCTGAAGCAAAGCACCAACCGCTGAAAGAGAGGGAAGGAGGGAGAGAGGCATTTCCTTATATTTTTATTTTATTTTATTGTCAGCAGCGGAACGCCGCGGCCATATCCGGCGCGGCGGCATAGATATCCCCATTGATTTTTTTCCACTTTCATATTTTCACGTTCTTTTTTCTTGTGTAAGCTTCGAAAGGATTCAAACTCTCACACACAACCTCTGGCGTTTGTCGTCGTCTTTTTTTGCAAGCGAGCAAGCACATCATTGCTGTGTTCCCTCACCTACGGGGAAGGAAAGGCATAGGAGGAACTGGACGGTGGTGGAGAATGGCGTTTGTTTTGTTTTGTTTTCGTTTCGAGGGCTGCTTGCTTGGTTGGTTGGTTGGCTTTAAGTGAGGTAGATAGGGAGGAAGCTAGGGAAGGTGGCTTTGGTTCGAATTCAGTTGTGTGTGCGTGGGGGATGGAATGGGGAGGGGGGCTTTTCCGGCCTTGCTATCAGGGTTACAGTATGGATCTGCATTGCTGCATGCTCGCTCGCCTGCTCGTTCGGCTGGCTGGCCCGGCAGGCGGTGATGATGGGTGGTGGTTGGCTGGTGTAATTAAGCGTGGTGGGAGGGTGAGGGGGGGATGAGGGATGTATGAGGAGGTTAGATCGATCAGAGAGCAGCAGCAGGTGGAAACTCGCACATTTTGAATGCATTTACAGGTTTTAGTTCACATCGTTGGCGATGTGCTTGGTGAAGTGTGTAGCGGTCATGTACCTTACGCTTGTTGATTCAAATCGACGAGATTGTAGATGGAAGTATTCTGATGTGCCGTCGTTGTAGAAGGGGGGTGGCCATGGATGCCATTAGAGTTTAAGGGGCTGAGAAGACACTGGGCCCTCCAATTCAAAGCATAGCAATCGATATCAATCTATCTGTCTGCCCTGACTCCGTTACCGTGTGCCCGCTACCGATACTGAGTGAAGTGCCCCAAACCATGCCCTGCCAGTAACCCAAACAAACAGCCCCAAACTAACGCCAAAATACCCTCCGTACGTTACCTATACCCCAGACCCACGCCCCTTCCTGTTGATTGATTCATTGATTGCCCAAGGCGAACACGCCGCTGATAATGAGATAATGACGAGGGGAAAGGCACCGCCTTGCTTGTTCAGGTTCCCGATACCCCGACTCCGGGCAAGCTCACGTCCTCGACGTGCTGGAACACAACCCCACCACGCAAGTGAACCGCCATATCGACGACGTCCATGTTGTCTGGATCGATCTCGAGTTCGACCTCCCGCCGCCAGCCAACGCCTCTGTTGAGGTATACTTCGTCCGTCTCGCTGTCCTCCTCCCCGTCCCCGCTGTAGTACCCTCCAAGCCTAGCTGAATCGACCTGGCGTGTCCGCGACATGATCGCCGCCCGCTGGTAGGCAAAGAAGGCGTCCCACGAGTCGAGCGTGTGATATGCCTCGTGCAGCGTCGCCGGGTCCGGGAGGAGGGTGGTAGTCGTGTCTGGTTCACGGCCGGGCTGGAGGAGATTTTCCAGGGGCTGGGGCGGGTCGATGTCCTGGAAGATGGTTCCCTCCTCGTCGACAACCCCGTCGACGACGCGCGCAATCTCCATCTCGCGCAGGTTTGTCTGTTGCTCTTCCTCTTCGTCTTCTTTTTCGTCGGCACTGTCATTGCCACCGTCATACCCCAACCCCGGTGTCCTACCTGCCCTACCTCGCCCATCACCCTTCTTATCGCCGTGGCCCCTCCCCCCGGTCGAGTCCGCACCACCCTACAAGACGACCCTCCGGGCGTCCCTCATCAGCCCCTCGCTGGGACAGTACGGACACTTAAACCTGCTCCCCTTGCACAGCTTCTGCAGCGTCTCGCGCGCGAGCATGTGGCCGCAGGGTATCACCATGGGCGGGTTGTCCTCGGTCGTCTGCTCCTTGGACACGGGGCACACAAAGATGCTGTGGAAGAGCATGCTCTCGGGGAGGGGGGTCTCAAACGGCAGCTCCTGCGCCGTCGTCCACTCGGTGCCCTTGGAGCGGGTCGCGAGCATGTATTTCATGAGCCGGGGCAGGGCCAGCGCGCCGGCCGTCACGGCGAGGTAGAGCGGGGATTCGGCTGATAGGCCGAGCAGGCTGCAGAACTCGCGCGTGAAGGAGGCGGCGACGTCGGCGAAGGCGGTCGAGATGGCAAAGGTCTGGTGGTAGGGGGAGGCGGGCAGGTTGGGGGCGAAGACCATGGCCGAGGCGAGCTGCTGGATCTCGCGCAGGTGGCGGGCCTGGAAGCGGCCAAAGTGCTGGCGGGCGTAGGCGAGGGCGCCCGAGCGGCCGTTGTGTTGGTCGTCGGGGAGGTTGTTGACGGCGGGGCCCTTGAAGAGCCAGACGTACTGCAGCTTGGAGAGCTCGAATTCGAGGTTGCTGCCGCGGGCTTCGAGCTCGGCCGAGTTGGAGCGCGCCCATTCGATGGCGGGGAGCAGGTTCTGGGCTTTGAGCTGCTGCAGGATTGTGTACATCTCGGCGAACTTGTCTTGGAGTTCCTGGGAGTGCAGCGACGAGAGGTCGCAGTCGTCGTCGTCGTCGTCGTGGGCCGCTGGAGATCCGTCTGCGTCTGTATGGTCTTCGTCATCCTCCTCATCCTCGTCTTCGTCCATGGGCTCGTCAAAGCCGGCAGAGGGGGCGCGTGGGTGCTTGGTTTGGACTTCGTTTATAAACGTCGAGGCAACAGCGAACTGGCCCTCTCGCAACAGGTGCATGGCTATGGCGCGGTTGATCAGAGGCAGATGGTCATCCATACTGTCCTTGTCCGTAGGTAGTTGTTTTAGAGGGAAGTGCTGTCGGCGAGAGAGTCAGGACCAAAGCAAGAACAGCTCGACGGACCAGAAGGGTGCATACCTTGTCTAATGACCTTCCCACCTTCTTGTGTGCCGACGAGGCGGCCTTCAGGTCGTCGTTGACCTTTCCAAAGGCAAACTTGATGGGGTTCTGGAGCATCGTCATGGTCAGGCTCGCCGTGTGCGGGTCCATAGCTGCCGGGCATGTCAGTAGCTGGTCTGCTGCGGTCTGCAGGGACGAGAGGCTGACCTCCGGCGATCAGTTCGCGGGCTTCGCTGAGCACGTCGATGACCTTGTCGACATCGTGGGCTGCCGATGACAGCCTGGGCAGCTTGTTCGCTTTCGACAGCTCGTCCAGGAGGGACTCGAGCTTCTGCTTCGCCTCCATTACTGCGGACGGGGTGCTCGACGGCGGGACTGGCGGGTGCGGTGCAACAGTGGCTAAAGAAGGTCAAGGTACGGGCAAGACACGCCCAGCATGGTCTTGTCGGGGCTATGTGGAGGGATGCTGGCGGAAGCTGTTGCCGGGCTGGAGGCAGACCGCTGGTATCGTCGTCGGGTTCGGGGTGGTCGGGGAGAGAAGGGTCGGGCAGTCCCGCCAGAGTGAAATCATGTAATCACTGTCCGGGTGCATTGCCCTGCTTCTTTCGCCGGACGATCTGGGCTCTGTCCACCGGACCAGCAGCCCGGTGCCGCTGCATGGCAGGCGCTAATTTGCTGGCCGCTAGTTACAGGTGACGTACCCCGCTGCAAGCACTGACAGGCAGGGGCTTGTTCGGGTGCAGTGGGGTAGGTCTCGAATTCTCGATACCTACCTAGAATACAGGACTGCACCATACCTAAGGTACAATACAAACTCTATCACAGTCCATCGCACTCACTCGACAGGATGCAGCGTTCAACACAAAGGCTCCCATGAAGCGCCTCACTTTGATATTCTTGACATTTCAAACCTTTGGCAGTTCTACTCGTAGGGGTGGGTTAATACCGTACAGGATACTGGATACCTTGTAGGGACCTAGCTACCACCGTGTAATTACGCAATTGTACAGTCAATACAAGAAACAATGGCCGGTTCCATGCGCAGCAGAAGGAATCCATTGCATCACATGCTCCCTTCCATTGACAACACCAACTTGCATCTCTCCGCGCCTGGCTCCCACCCCTCGGCGATAGCCTCCAGAAACCACCCGCCAAAGTTGACGCCCTCCCCACTGCCCCGGCGACCCTCACCGCCCCCCGCGGCCCCACGATGGGTCTTGGACTCCGTGTTTCGCTAACTTTAGGCCGTGGTCCCTGCTGTTGACATGGATGCAGCCCCCCGGGCGAGCCAGCCGCTGCCGGGTCCCCGCTGTGCCCAGGTGTCTGTTGACGTCGGCGTCGCACCACCACCATGTCGCTCCGCCTGTCCTTCCCGACCGCCACCGACCCCAGGGCGCACCGGGAAGAGGAACTGACGCTGGCCCGGACCGCTTCGTACCAGAGGAATGCGAAGCCCGCCGTGCCTGAACCCCCCGACGGCGCTGCCATGAGCAGCGCTCCCGCCGCTCGTCCCAACACGGCCCGGCGTCGGGTCGTCCTCCCGGATCCCGTTGCCTTCAAGTAGGCTTCAATTTGCTCGTGCAGCACCTGGCGACCACTGACATCCCCTGCGCAGATTCCTAGAAGGCGACCCCTCGGTGAACGTCGCCGAGCGCAGACATGTCCTCCCCGGCTACGAGCTCTACCTGGTCGAGCAGTGGGCGTGCTCGCGCCAGTCGCCCACCCTCGTTATTGCGACCTACACGGGCGACTCGAGACACTCGGTGGTTGTGGGCGTCCTGGAGGTGCCTGCGGACGAGAAGGACTGGTCGCCGCGGCTAAGGGTCTACTTCCGGGCCATTCATCAATACCATGCGCGGCCGAAGGAGACAGAGATCGGAGAGCTCATGGTCACCAACCTCAGCAGCTTCCCGTCGGCGCTGACTGTTATTGCCGTGCCGGAGGGCGACATACGGAAACACCGCCAAGAGTTCATCGTCAACGAGAACCTGAAGCGACTGGGCTGCTCGGGGCGGTCCGGCCTCACGCTCACGGAGCCGACGTCGGCTACCCAAGCAAAGTTTATGCAGATGTACAAGACCAGCGACAGGATACCCTTCGTCCAGGCCGTCCGGGAACTCGTCAATCTGTGCCAACTGGCCCTCTTCTTGTTTGGCATGCTCGAGGAGGAGTATACCGACGGCCTGCTCTGCGACATCACCGAAAAGGCCATCAACGACTGGTGGACCGAGATTGGCTCCGGGTACTTCAACATCGAGCCGACAGATGGCATCCTGGGGCCAACTACGGTGGCTGCCCTGCTTGGCACACTGCTCGGGTCGAGGAACCGGCTCAGTTATTGGGGTGCTCCCGTCGCCAAGGATGTTTTCGACATTGAAAGCACGAAAAAGGGCATTGGCACCTTTCAGAAATCCATGCGGCTGGAGAGGACACGCCGCCTTGACCGGCAAACCATGCTCAAGCTGCACAGCGTGACGGCCAAGGCAGCGGCCGGAGACGGCGGCTGGGGTGTGCAAAAGGCCGTCAAGTCGACAGTGGCCGAAATCGGCGGGAAACGCGGCGAGCTCGTCATAGGCATGGTGGGCGGCCGGGACAAGGCCAACATTGGAGACATTGAAAGCGTGGACCTGAACAAGGTCATCAGTCTGGTGTCCGGCGAACGCCTAAAATGGCTCTGGCTCGGCAAGCCACGACGGGCCCTTCAAGATCACGAGCATGATCATACCCTATCGGCCATCGGAAGGGAGCTGAGAGACGAGATAAGCCCTCAGATGGGAAGCAGGAGAACACAGTCAGCGCCAATAGAGGAGGAACCCGAAACTAGGAAGAAGGAGGACTCCCCCGCAACCTTTGCTCCTCCGCAGGCGACAAACTCTCTGCCCATCACGGCAGAGACTCCTGGCGGCGACCGAGACGCCTTACGGAAGACTGTCTTCAAGAGCGTCGCCGGGAAGGTGAACGACGCCCGTTCGGGGCTGGGGCGCATCAGAGATGCCGTTGGAGGCGGCCTAAGGGGGCACGCCAGCCGGCCGTCCAAGGACGAGACCCCGGACACGGCGATTAGCGGGTACTCGAGCCCGAGTATCGCAACGCTAGCCCAGTCATCGGCGGCTGTGACGAGCCCGGTCGCCGTTGGCAAGACTTTCTCGTGGAGGGTCAGGCCGGAAGACTACCTCCCCGGGGTGAGAGAGAAAGAAGCGTGTGAGTCTGCGCCCGCAATACCTACTTTAGGTGGGAATGGAGTCGCTGCCAAAAGCGGCGCCCAGCCGTGCCCTGAGCCCTTTCAAACACTTGAGAAGGAAAGGTTAGAGCTCGCGCTCGCCGAGATGGCCAAGGAGGTCCGCAGCACCAATGTCTCTGCGCCAGGTTCAGTCGTGGCCGACGGCGACCTGCAGGGGCGTGTCCTCGCCATCGAGCGGAGCTCCGACGGCCCGCTCTTGTCGCTCCAACGCCGCCAGAGCGTCGACTGCATCGCCTCCCTCGACCAACACCCCAACGAGGCCCGATACCCGCGCCGGCTATCCTTCAGCGCGGCCGAGGACGCCGTCCTCTCCTGGGAAGACCTCATCAGCCTGACCGACGCGCCAGCCGACACCAGCGACCTGGCCGGTCTCCGCGCGCAAGCCGAGCTCTCCTACAACCTGTACTCCCACTTGCAGCAGATCCAGACGTACCTCGCCCCCTGGACGTCGACCAAACTCTCCAACGTCACGGCGCTCGACCACACCCTCGAAGCCCAGCAGGCGGAGCTGCAGGCGCTGCACGACGCCGTCGACGAGGTGTACCAGCGGGCGCGGCACAGCAGCGGCGAGCTGGCGGGCGAGGAGCGGGCGCGCCTGGCCGAGGCGGTCAAGGACGTCGAGGTCGCCGCGGCCAAGCTCGAGTACGAGATTGGCGCGCTCGTGTCGCGCGTCGGCGAGGTCGAGGACGGGCTGGCGCACTTTGAGGCGCAGGTCGGTGATGTCGAGCGCCGCGCCGAGGAGCTGAGGGAGGTGCTTGAGACGGAGAGCTGGGTGCATTGGTTTGTGAGGACTGTCACGGGGATTGGGACGGGGCCGAATATCACGAGGGGGGTTGTTGCTCGGCGGGGGTCTTTGTGAGGGGGTGTTTGTTGTCGTATTGGATAGTGAGTAGGACTGGGATTGGGTTGGCGTTTTAAAGAGGATGGCATTACCTGTGATAATTAGGTTGTTGGAAGCATTACATCCATAGGATATTGGATAGGATAGGCCAGACGGGAAACAGAGTTAGCACGCCGACAGAGAAGAGACGCCGTGATTTACCATCCCGCCCTGTCCGTCCATGGCCACGCCGGACCTCTAGTTGGTCCTTGTGTGTGCTCAGTCGGTTCTATTATACATGCCACAGCCCAAACCAGACGCGGCCATCATCATCATCGGTTCACAAAACCCATCTAACCGCCAACCGGAACTTCCCAAGCAACGCAGAGATATCACAGTCCCCTTGCTGACACCAATGACCCATATCTGTACACGCTCGACTCGGCAAGCCCCGCTCGTCCATGCCAGTCCATCGCGTAGAACCAACCCAGCTCTTCAGGCTTGAAGTTTCCCAATGGACTCCCATCCCACTCTCCAAACCGTAATATGTACCAACTCTTTCAGATTCGGTCGGGTTACATCCCCCCGCCGAACCCGCGCGCAGCCCCCTCCTTCTGCAGCTGCTCCGAGATGGTCGTGTGCGCCTCGAAGAACTTGGCCGCGCACCGGTCCAGGCACACGGCCTCGCCCTTGGCCAGCTCGCCCTCGCGGTAGGACTTGTCGACGCACTTGGCCGTGCAGACTTTGAGCATGCTAACTCACAGAGAGAGACTCTTGTTAGCAAGACTGTGAGAAAAGGAAAGGGGTGAGAAAAGGGAAAAGGTGGGTTGGGGGGGGTGGAGGATATCGTACCGGGTGTGCATCTCGGCAATCACCTTGAGCTCGTTCTCGACGGCTGCGATCTTCTCGGCCGAGGAGGGCTGGGGACGGCCGAAGCCTAGGAAGGACATTTTGGCGGGTTGGGGGGGTTTTGGGTTGTTGAAGTTGTAGGTTGGTGTTTGTTGAGATTCGTGGTTGGCTGGGTTCGTGGGGATGTACTTATGTACTTGGTGTTGACTTCCAGTGTTATCGGCCTCTCTTTGAGATCAGTCTGGATCTGGATCTGGATGGATGTGAAGCTGCGTTTTGCTCGTCATGCCAAGGCCGGGAGATTCTCGGCACGCTGAACGCTGGACGCTGAGTGCCAAGCGCGCCATTGCGCGGTGTTGATTGGCTGGGCTGCTGGGATCCATATAGGATCCATCCCCTGTAAAAAAGTTCGAGCTTGAGCTCAAACTTGGACTTGCCCTCTTCAACCTGGGACAACACTCCCAGAGTTCAAGCAGCACCAACAAGTAACTGTGAGTAGGATCTCCTTGATTCACATCCAATCTGAGCTCAATGATGATTGCTTATCAAAGAACCGTTGCGACTGACGCGCTTGCGCGCATGATCACAATGCCTATTTTCTGACTCTTGCTCTCTCTCTCTTCTCTCCTCGCATCAATGTTGGGTTGCACCAGCTAACAACCCCTCGCAGACGATGCAATGAGGCCGTCCCCGCGTCTCCAGTTCCTGCGCCCGTACACCTGGAAGCCCGCCTGCCCGCCAAACCCGGCCTACCTGCGCTTCTTCCACCTGGCCCGGCAGCAGGAGCTGGAGCAGGCCAACGCCCTCAAGTACCCCCGCCTCCGCCACCATGGCCCGTCCATGCGCATCCCCGACTTCCGGGGAAAGTACGCCGCCATCGAGCAGGGCGCCGTCGCCGACGAGGAGGTGACGCTGCACGGCCGCGTCGAGTCGGTCCGCCGCGCCGGCTCCAAGCTCATCTTCCTCGACCTGAGGGGCGAGTTTGAGCACGTCCAGGGCGTCTGCAACTTTGGCAAGCTCGTCGATGGGACCACTATCGGCGGTCTAAAGGAGCTTGCCAGGCTGCTCAACAGGGGCGACATCATATCCGTCAAGGGGCGGGCTACGCGGACACCCACCGGCGAGCTCACCATCCAGGCGACGCACCTCCCCGAGCTGCTGACCCCGAGTCTCGTCCCGCTGCCCACAAAACTTATCGACGAGTCCCGGACGCAGCACCGCCATCTCGACATGCTCGTCAACCGCCGGACCACAGACATCATGCGGCTGCGGTCCTACCTCGTCAAGTACCTGCGCGATTTCCTGCACGCGCGGGACTTTCTCGAGTTCCAGACCCCCATCTTGGCCGGGGACGCCGGTGGCGCCAGCGCCCGCCCCTTCACCGTCTCCGCCAAGACGGTCTCCCGGGACGTGTCCCTGCGTATTGCCCCGGAGCTCTGGCTCAAGCGCCTCGTCGTCGGCGGTGTCGACCGCGTCTTCGAGCTAGGCCCGGCCTTCCGCAACGAGGGCATCGACCAGACCCACAACCCCGAATTCACCATCTGCGAGTTCTACCACGCCTACGCCAACCTCGCCGATCTCATCTCCCTCACCGAGGACCTCATCCGCGGCGCCGCCGCCCACTGCCAGTCCCTCATCGTCACCAAACTCACCTCCCTCCCGCCAATCGACCTCCCAGCCTTCGAACGCCCCTTCCAACAAGCCGAGTTCATCCCCACCCTCCAACAATCCCTCGGCTTCACCCTCCCGGACCTCACCTCCCCAGCCGCCCTGGAAACACTCCTGTCCCTCCTGAAGGAGCACAACATCCCCCTCGACCTCGACCCCACCGCCCCGCCAACACTCCCCCACTTGCTAGACCACCTCGCGGCGGCCTACATCGAACCCCTCTCCGCCCGCGCCCCGCTCTTCATCACCCACCACCCGGTCTGCATGTCCCCGCTCGCCAAGTCCTTCACGTGCCCTCGCACGGGGCAGGCCGTGTCGGCCCGGACGGAGCTGTTCATGGCCGGCCGCGAGCTGGCCAACATGTACGAGGAGGAGAACGATCCGGCCGCCCAGCGGCGCAAGTTTGTCGAGCAGGTCGCTGCCAAGACCGCTGCTACTACCGAGCAGGAATTGGAAGGTCCCGCGGTGATCGACGAGAGCTACGTGCACGCGCTCGCGTCCGGGCTGCCGCCCACGGGCGGGTGGGGGTGCGGCGTGGAGCGGCTGGTGATGCTGTTTGCCGGGACGAGGCGCATCGGCGACTGTCTGAGCTTTGGGAACCTGAGGAATGTGGTGGGCTTGTCTGCTGCCGGGCCGGGGTCTGCTGCGACGTCTGGTGCTGGGGCTGCTGCCTCTGTTGGGAAGGGTGGCCAGGGACTGGAACTGGAGCAGGAGCATGGAAACGAGAAGGAGAAGGGCAGCGGCTCGTCTTCTTCCTCTGCCGGGGTGCAGTGATGATGTTGACGGATACGGTGGTGTAAGAGTATGTATGAGTAATGGGCATGTGCAACAAGGAGATAGACGAGAGATACCCCATCAATTATTCAAATTATCCGCAAGATCCGCAAGCTAGGTAGAGGAACTCAGTGTGGTCATCACCAAGTTCGAATTGTTATGTTACAACACCAAACACGAACCGCAGTCACGGTCACGCTCAGGTCATGTCAAACCATGTAAAGTAAACTCAGATTGGCCTCCTAAACTAGAGGGCGAAAGCTCAATGCGAAATAAAGCAACGAAGCAAAGCAAAGCAATCTGCGAAAAGAAAGTGGCGGCCATCCCAGCCCAGCCAGGCAAGGCATCCGCATCCATCCATCCATCCATCCTCCATCCATCCATGCATATCCCATCCCATCCATCCCCCCCAAACTCCCAAACCAACGCCAATTTTGTTATCCTTCCCCAACTTCCTATCCATCCTTGTTGGTTGGATAATCCAACTCCGGACCTCAAACCCCAACGCCCTGCTCCCCATGCCATGCCATGATATGATGTGATGTCCGAACGCCATGATGCTATGCCTGCCCGCCTTCCATGCCCGCCTGCATGTTGCCTTGCCAAATCCCAATGCTGATGCCGATGCTTGCCTTCTTGATAATGTTCTGAGCCATAACGGGCGTCAGACTGCCAGGCAGGGCCGAATGTCGATGTCGATGCCAGTTAAGGGGAAAAAACGAAAAAAGAAAAAGGAAATAACGAAACGGCGGAAAAGTAAACGGACTGCAGTTCCCACTTCGCGGTGCATGCCTCCTTCGCCCGTTTAGCAATGCCCCCTTCCCCCCGGAGGGGTGGGAGATCGCAGAGGAGAGAGTGTGTGATTGCGGGTATGGAAGTGAAGATCCGATCCGTGAACGGCGGCCAGAAAGGAAACAGATTCCGTATTCCCACTCCGCGATGCATGCCTCCTCTCGTCCATCTGGCAATACCCCCTTCCCCCGGAGCGGTGGGAGATCGCAGAGGAGAGTGTGTGGTTGCGAATAGCGAAGTTGAGATCCGATCCGATCCGATCGAGTGCCGTGTCGTGCTGTGCCGAAAAAGAAAAACGCAAAGAAAAGAGTGATAAATCTGTTGAGAGATGGTTTCGCACGCCGCATGTGAATAGCGTGCTAGGTCGGGTACTAACCCGGGGGTGTTCGTGTATCAACCCCCGCCAAGGTTTTCCCTGGCCTAAGCCGGGGGGTGTGAAGGCATGAATATGCCTCCAGCAGAATGCAGAAGTCCAGAAGAGCCGCCTAAGACCTGTCCGTGCGCCGAGTCCTTGTGAAGAAGGCCCCAGCGCGCGGAAGGAGAAAAGAGTCGAACCGAGTGTGGGTCGAGAAGAGTCAAGTGATGGTCCGGGAACCAAGTCGAGCCGAGTGATGGCCCGATGAGTTGATGAGGTGGAGAAGTTCTGTGAGGAGAGAAGTCGAGTGTTGGTCCCAAAAATGGGTGTGTCCCCGCGCTACCAAAATGGTGGTGCGATGATGCAGTGTTGACACGACTACCGGTGGGAACTAGACCTCGAGTGATTGTAGGGAGGCAACATCGCCGCCTCTTTTATCAGCTGGTCGTACGCCTCCTTATCGACGCCCGGGTCGGGGAGCGGGGTGTCGAGGTTGAACGGCTTTCGAGTGGGCGTCGACATGGAGTGCAGGCAGTCCTGGACTTTGCCGTACTGCTCCCTGTGCACCTCCTTATCGAGCTTGTTCTGGTCGCACCACTCCAAAATCATGATATAGTCGCGCCAGTCGGGCCTCTGACGAGAGTTCTTGAGCGCCTTCAGGACCCTCTCATCATCGCGATTGTAGATTTCCGCGACTGGCGTGCCGAAAGAACCCTGGTGTTGGCGCTCCGCTTCATTTACCTTCAAATACCTGGTGATGAAGAGCTCGTCGCTGCCCCGGGTCCATTCCCATTTCTTCCCGAACTGCTCCTTTGTCTCCGCGCCGCCGCTGTTGTCACCATCCGAATGGCCCGCAGACAACGGGGTCTGGCAGGGATGCGCCCACTGAGGCCCTCCCTGGCGGCAATCAAAGGCCTCGGTGGCCTCGGCGTAGTTCCATCTCCAGCGAACCATCGAGGCACGGGTCGCGTCCAGGCCTCTGGGAGGCGGAGGACAGTGCAATACTTCCGCTGGCACCGCAGTGTCCCAATTGTCCGCCGACGGGGGAGCGTTGGGGTTCGGGCCAGCGCGGGTAGGCAAGTTGAGGAAGTACTCCCGGACCCAGTCGGCAACCCGGACGTCGCACATGGCCTTCTTCAAAGCCTGCTTCCTAATATGAAGCAGGAGTTTGTGGAGATCCGTCGACCGAAGGTCAAGACCGTGTTGCAACTTCTGCAGAGCGCTCTCTTGCCAAAGCCGGCCGTGGCTGTCCTCCATGTACTTGACGAACCTCGTCATCTTGCAGCTCCAGCAAGCGTCGCGCTGGAGGGGAAAGAGAGAGACCGGGTAAGTAAATTTGCATATGCCGCACTTGGCCTTCAAGCGCCAGTACTTTCCACGATCCACGTAATCGGGGGGCAGATATGTCCGCATGAGGGGGGGGGCTTTGGGGTGGTCCTGGTTATCGCCGGTCAATGCGGCCGTGAGGTCGTCCGCAAACCTGTCCTGGACCATCTGCTGATGCCTGGTGGGGAGGATGACTTTCTCGTACTCCCGGGTGAGGAGGGCCTCCCGAGCCTTCATGGCCCAGAGGGCGTCCGGGCCGGGCAGTTGGCGCACGAAGCGCCAGAACGACGAGCTTTCGCTCACCAAGTCCATGCCCACCTCTTGGGCAAGGTCCCAGCACTGCAGAATCACAGCGAAGACGGCCTTTGGAGTGTTGAAGGTGGGCTCATTGTGAGTGACGCCGTATGAGCCCAGGCGTGGACCCGAGCTGGGGCCATGGAAGAAAAACGGGAAGAAGTCCAGACAGACGTAGTCTTCGTCGTCCTTTTTGGGATTCTTGTTTGTAGGCATCTCCGGTGCGGGCATCGTGGGGACGGGCATCGTGGGGACGGGCATCGTGGGGACGGGCATCGTGGGGGCGGGCGTCCTCCGCGCGGCTACCCCCTGAGCCTGCGCCTCCTGTTCGGGGGTGATTCGTGTTTTGCGCATGGCCCGTGCCAGTTTCTTAGCCCAGGCGTTGTCGAACATGGGACGAGTCCTCCTGGTCTTCATGAGCCGCGGATGCCGCTTGATGGCTGCCAGCAACTGCGGGAGCTTGGTGATGTCGAGCATGATACACCGAGTGATGGTGACTGTCTCGAGTGTTGGCATCGTCTTGATCATCAGTTCGAACATCTTGACGTCGAAGAACGGGACCTGGTCCAGGACGAGAGAACGGAAGGTCGATGGGATCTCCGTGATGGCTCCGCCTGTTGACTTCGGTTAGTACCGAGCCTCGATCATGGGATGAGATACATACAAAGCTTCATCATGCTCTTGAAATCGGCCATGCAAGGATTCTGGAGACCCTCCGGCTCGTCCGAGACCGGGCTGATAACCAAGGTGTTGATCCGAACGCCGCCTTGTTGGAGAAGGCGGTTGTTGTCGTCCCGCTTCTCGCGGTAGGCATCAGTGGAAAACTCTCTCAGTCTGAAGTCCCAAACGTCCTAAACATGCACGTCAGCATTACCGGTCAAGGTATAGATAGGGTGAATGGACCAAGACGTACAAAATAACGCCGCATGCAGGCGCGGGCGCGCTTGCAAGTCATAGCCAGTGCAGTGAGATCACCGATACTGGGGACAAGTAACTCGATGATCATCCCACCAAGCTCAGTGATTCCCAGGAGTTGAACCAGGATAGAGTGGCTGGTGTCGCCAGCCTCGACCGCTGAAGACTTTGAGACAGTGTCAGCTCACGGTTGCTGCACATCGGCTCTCAAAAGGCGAACTTACTGCAAGAAAGAGCCTGCCTGAGACTGGTTTGCCGCTTCTTGTCTGTTCTTTTTTGGCCTTGTATAGCTCCCCCGGCTCGCCTGCCTTCCAGTACTGACGGTGCAACTCCTCGAGCTGGCCTTCAATCTGAGAGTAAGGCCGGCGGAACTGGAGATTAAGGTTTCGAACAAACTGCTTCTTCATTTCGGCCTCGACGTCCAAGCCAAAGAGTGAGATCCAGGCTGGACGTTTGTAGTTGAAGTCGCAGGCGCCGAAACCAGCCAGTGGTTCAGGCTTCGCAGAAGGGTCAGCATCCGGGACGGTGGTGGAAGAGGAGGCCAAGCAAACAGGAAAACTGTCACTTACGTATTTTGGGTTCAGGACCCAGGGCAGCACGGCTGGGCGTTCCGTGCCTGGAGTCTGCGGGACGGATGTGAGCTTAATGAACAGCGGAAGGGGATGGGTGTCACTCAAGGCATACATTCGTTTTGTTGCGTCCCCGCCGCTGGTTCCTCTTGGCCTGCTGGCCCGGGGGCGTGTAACCCTCGGGGAGCTCCAGCTGGGCCGTCTGGACATTGCGCGCCGGAGTGGCCCCGTTCTGGCGGTTGTTGTTGTGATTCGCCATGTTGGTCTGGCGCTTTTTCTGCGAGGGCGGTGCTTGGCCGCCGGTATCTTTGGCCGGTTTGTCACGTTTCGCGGCTGTCTTGCCGGGTTTGTTAAGTTTCACGCCTGTCTTGGGCGCAGAGCTAGACCGATTGGGCGATGGGATGCCGGTAGCTTTGGGCTTCGCCTCAGGGCGCTGCTCGGTCTTCTTGGTGGAAGTCTTCGCAGCAGCCGGCTTTGGCTGGGGCCCTTGAGCTTGAGATCGTGGAGCCCGCGGTTTCTGGGACCGCGGAACGGGCGGAGAGTCAGCATTCTTGGCCGGGGAGCCCTTGTTATTCTTGCGCGCCATCTCGGAGAGGGGTTCTGTGAGTGTGCTGGGGTGATGAAGCTGGGGATGTGTGTTTCTGGGGTTGGGAAGGTTTCGAGGTTCGGTTGGGGAACGGAGCGGGCAGGAAAGAGGGCTGTGGGCTTTCAGGCTTGCCGGAGCAAACCAATGGCTCGGGAATTGGGGAATTTGGCAAGCCGGGAAGAATCTGAGTGGGAAGGAGCTACCACGCTGGTAGCAGACTGGCGCAGAAGTGTGGGAATGGAGGGAGGGGAAGAGGCATGTGCTTGCTTGGGCTTAGGTAAGGCGACTTCGGGTCCGCTTCTCGCCCGAGGAAGGCCGCAGAAGGAAGGCGAGGCGATGGGAGATGGGCTGCTCGAAGGGGACGATGTTTGGGAAAACTGAAAAGAAATCTTGACTTACCAGACTTGCAGTGGCGAGCGGCCGAGTGTAGATGAGGCCGGAAGCCTGCCACACACCTTGCTTGACCTGGCGGTCGTTCAATGGCACGAGCTGAGCCAAGGATTGACGGTCCGAAGCCTGTGATCGCCTGGAAGTACCGGGAAACTTGGCTGAAGACGTGGATCTTGTGGTTGAAGGCGCCTCTGAGAGCGCGAAGGGCCTCGCCTCCAAGCAGAAGATCTCTTGGAGGGAGAAGGTAGTAGTTGAAGAAGGAGATTCTACTGCTCGTGGAATAATCGGTGCGAAGTGGTAGATAGTAGAATAGCGATGAGCGGAAGAGGTGAGAGTGGAAAAAGGTTGGGGAAGAAGAGGATGGAAGAGTTTTGGGGAGGAAGAGGGGGAGAGGGTGGGAGTATAAATACTCGAGCCCCGGAGAGCTGGTACCGGTGACGGAGAACCAGCGCTCAGACCAAGGCAGGAAGGGCTCCCATTGCCCGCAACGAGAAGAATAAGCTTCAACAGCACCTGCAGACGTACCCCAATGCCAGTTCTTCTTATTGTCTACAGCAATCCCTCCAAGGACCGAGTCTAGCCTCGCCCAGCCACGTTATTCCCCAGCCAGAGAAGGCAGAGAGGGTCGAGGAGTTGGTCCTTCGAGTCTCCAGGCCCTATTCAAGCTTCGCCGGATAGATCGATCCCCTTGAGAACAATGGCGTCGAGATGGGCCGAGTATTGGAGGAGGTCGAGGACCGCAAGCGTGCCTCTTGTCCAACCCTTGCCAGGAGCCGAAGCGATGCTGCCGACGGCCGTCACAGTTCAGATGGCAGACTGAACCGAGATGTTTGCCACCTGTTGCCCCGCCAAACGCCAGAATACCGCCCGCAAGTTCGGCAGAATCACAAGCTATCGACGGCGAGCACCTCGAGAGACAGAGCTATGACCCACAACACGCATCGGTCCCAAGATATTGCCGCCCACACTTCTCGGCGCGGGAAGGAGCAAAACAATAGGCAAACACGTCCACAACCGTTAGGAAGCACGCTCGCAGGAAAACGAAAATGTCAGAAACAAGAGAAACAAGTATATTGCAAGCTAGCTGCGGCGCCTGTATGACAGAATGTGAAGGACGTCCAACCAGGTTCATCGATCGTCTGCAGGCTGCAGTGGTGCCCCCATCAACAGGGCCGACATCAAAACACAACACCAGACCGAAGACCGTACTGATAAGGTGACATGAAAGCCAGGATAAGGACCAAGATAACCCAACAACACTTTGCTCATCCGCACCAGCATTGCTCGACAAAAGCAAGAGAGAAAATTGAACCCAGTCTGTCAGCTTGTAGGACATGGGTAACGAAAGGGACACAAATACAACAAGGCCTTGGAAGTGGGACGCAAAAGAAAAGGAGAGACGGGTGACTGACATCCAGGTTCGGCCAACAGCAACAGACCCGGCCGATCCGACCGACCCGACAAAGACAAACGACAACGTGGTAACGTCTTGACACAGTCTGCAGCAACGGGACATCAAAGATCCTGTACGATGCGTAAAGGAAAGAGAGAATGAGTGACCCGACGAACATCCAACTCGGTCGACGGCGAGCCCACTAGCAGGCGGCCGAGGTGTTGTGCAGGGACAGTTCAGGGGGGCAGTGTTGACGTCCCCTGAACCGGTCGCATCTACCACCACGACGACGACATTGGGGATGCCGCCAAGCGCGACTCAGGGGTAACTCAGGGGGCAGCTACCACTCCTGAACCGGCTTCCCCCACGACGACGTTGAGTGTCGCACTCAGGGGTGGCTCGGGGGCCGGCGTTGACAGCTACCACCCCCTGAACCGGCCACTTCCATCACGACGTAGCCGAGTGCCGGGAAGAGCGACCACTCATCAGGGGCAACCAACTCCAGGAGCCGGTGTTGACATCGTGGGCATTACCCCGGAGCCGGGAACACCCCAACAACACCCTCCGTTCCCCGCCCGGCGAACATAGTCAGTGGTGGTTGTTCCGTAGCAGTTCAGGGGCGGTGAGAGCCGGTGTTGACATGCCCTTTTTCCAGAATCCCAACAATCCCCCCTGTTGCGGCAGCAACCGTTGGGCAAGCACAGGCCAGCAGCCACGGCGAAGGCGGTGAGACTTCTCACCGCAAATCCCGATTCTCCAGCAATGACGGAAAGAGAGAAACGAGGCCTTGTCAAGAACCGATTAGACGGCTGCACAATCCCATTTGAGCGCGCTGCGTGCCGATAAGCGCCTGTCCGCGCGCCGCGATAAGACAATGCAGGGCTCAACCTTCAAAAGGACGCAAGAAAAAGGAAAAGAGTAAGCATTATCAGCCCGACAGTTCAACCTCGAGCGCTTGCTCCAGGAAACACAATCTCGAAGGAGTAAACCAGCTGCATTCCCCCGTGCGCAATGAAACAAGATCCTCCAGAGAAAAGGAAAGAAAAGATCCCCCAATCCCAGCTTCGCCTTGTCCCGGTCCCATCCCATCGCCTCCCCCGCACATCCAGCCTGCAACCGACAGATGTACCGGTAGACAAGTAAGAGTGAGTGCTGTGGCACAAACCCACGGGATGGCACAAACCCACGGGATGGCACGGGAGAGAGAGGGAGAGAGAGGGACGGCCAAACGAGTCGCGTGCCGCTACTGCTCGATTGGAACGGCTGTGCAACCCCCCTCCCCCTCCCTCTCGTCGGCAGCGACTGGTAGCGCCAGAAGTGGGAGGGCTGATGGCCATTGGAGAATTGAGGGGTTGCTCGTCACAGACAGACAAGCCGACAGACAAGCTGACAAGCAAGCCTTGGCTTTGGCTGACTGGGTGCTTGAAAGAAGATGGTTTTGGTTGGTTGGTTATCGGGCGTGCGTGTTTCTGGTGAGACGAAGAAGGCGTTTTGGAATTCTGGAACAAAAGTTGTAGCGAGAACAACGTTAACCCAACCCAAAGAGAGAAAAAGAGAAGCGATTGAGAGAAGAAGCGAGGGGAGCGGCAGCGCAGCGACTGGCAGGTCGGTTGTGCACGCACGCAAGCACACACACACACACATAACGTTACCGTCCGTCCATCTTTTGTTGCAGAGTGATCTCCTGCAAATCGGTCAATGCAGCGACCTGCATAAACGGGCGAGGTGAAAGCGAGGTGGTCAGGCGGGCGTACTGTGGTGCCTGTCCCCCACACATGGTGCAATGCAGTGGTGGAATGAACTGTGTGTCTCCAAGAGTCGGCTTGAGAAGGTCGTTCTATGGTTCGGTGTGGTGTCATGTCGTATCGGGATGCAAATGAGGGATCCATGGGGATCGGCAGCGGCCGTTATCGATATGCGAGCCAGTGGGATAAGTGGGCGCGCTCGAGAGAGAGTGTTGTGTGTGTGTATGTGATGGTGTTGAAGGCCTCATGGCCAACTCGAATGTCGCCATCCGCGGAAAAATCACTATCTCCTCTGACAGCGCCGCGGTTATGCCTTGAGTCACGGGAGGGAGGGTTGATGTGACCGAGTGCGGAAGATCCTCAAGTTCACCGTCGGTCATCCACCATTCCTGTCGAGAGGTCAAGAGCCTGTGAGCCTGTGAAAGCCCCGCAGTGGAAACGTTGAAGATCTGGATCAAAAACCATTAGCGGCGCTAGCTCTAAGAGGACTAGCGCGGTTGGCCCCGAGACATCACAGCTTTCTTCCCGCCTTATCTCCAGGAGTGCTCCTTGGGCAAGGCAGAGGTGGTTTTGCTCGCTTCAAGACGGTCAAGTATGGGGCATTCTGGGGAGGAGGGTTGAGAGGGGAGACATAATATCTGAAACCTATTCTGTTGCCCACGCTGAAGCAGTCGGCCAACAAACAAACAAAACAGTCCAACGCAACGGGCACGGATCACGGGCAAGGGTGGAGAAGATCAGGGACAGGATGCATTCCGGGACCCGCTAAGGCTGCAACCCCTACAATCAAGAAGAGACTTCGCTTGCGTTCGAAGGAGCCGGGCGGTGAGTCTGGGAGAGCTTGTCAGGACTCAGGACGGGAGTGCCAGGAAGACAAAGCCTGGCCAGGGGGCATCGGCTTGGTGATGAGAGCGCCTGAAGATCTGACGGACGTTGCTTCCCGGAGTTGGGTGCCGGTGCGAGACCGATGCTTGAACTTGCTAAAAACTCCGAAGATTGACCCTGACGGCCGGCATCGACATTGGGCGACGGGAGAGGAATCAGCCAAAATGTCGGGCCCGCACCGCTTGCCAGGGACCAATCACTTCGTGGGCATGCACGTTGGAGGCTCGTGAGCGGCACGGGACCCTCAGCGGACGGCAGCTGTGCTGGAATCATGCGGTTTGCATGACCAATGCATGACCTTGGCCGGCTTGGGTGCGCGTCTCGGCCTGCCTTTGTCTGTCTGCCAGATCTCAGGCTTTCTGGATTGGAAGAAAGAGGCAACGAACGGCCAGTCCAGCCAAGGGGCTGAAGACGCCGACGGGGGATGCAAAACGGCGCCCTGGCCCAAGCAAGCCCGGCGCTGTTGTTCGGGGGGCCTGTTGGATGCCCCACTGCGTGACTGCCCATCACCCCATCGGTCGGCAGGTAATCCTTGGATAGTTCCAGGGCCCGGAAAGGCTCCGATCGGTTGCGCAGAGGTGTCGTCCAGAGAATCGAGATGGCTTCGTTGAGGAACTGGAATGCTGGCCCATCACCGTCTTCTGTGATGGGTTTCTCGAAAGCTGAACAGAGAGATGCACCAGCCCTGTTGAGCCGACCTTGTGTACTCTGTCGGCAGGTTAAGCCGATGATCTGAGGCACAGCACACCGACATCTACGGCACTACCCGTATCGCGTCCCCTTTTCGCATCCCGGCCCGAGTCTGAATCAGACAGACCCTTCTGCGAGCAGCCGATGCAGGAACGCGCTGCTGCGGACCACGAGGTTGGGACGGAGCACGCTGTTCTTTTGAACAACTTAAAAATCAAAATACCCGAGGCTTTGCTGGTCTCTGCAACGATCGAACTCCGGCGGCAACCATCGGGGTCTGTCGTCTGGACCGAATTGTCAGGTGGACCATCAATGTCGCAAATGGCGAAAATGGCAAGTCGACGGCAAGCCAGTGGAAAACGGTGGAGCCTCAATTGATTACGTCCAAATAACGTCGACACCAAATTTTACGAGTGGGCCTGTGGATACCGGTAGTCGGCACCCACATAGTTTGCAGCAAAGAAAGGAGACTGTCCTGGCCCGGGAGGAGAAATGCTTTGTCGATCCCAGAGATTGCAGCATCGTCAAGCGCCTCTGCCCTGGAGATGGCTGCAATCACAGCTTGCGCATTGAAATAGCCAGTCTCGAGTTTGGCAGCCGATGGTTCGTCGCCAGAAGATGCCGTGGCATGCAAACTGGATACGCAGCGGTCGATGGGAGACTGTGTTTGATGAGGGTAACCTGGAAAGCTGGATCGACAAGGAGACTGGGTGCATCCCGGCGGAGTGACAGACAAGCGAAGTCACCCCGGCACGGGCCAGATGCCGTCTCAAGGCACTCTAGCGAACCACGCAGCGGGATGCAGCGCGCATCAGTGGGCTCCAACGCCGGCTGCAGCATGCTGCTCCAACGTGCAGCGAACATGCCGGTACTCGCTGTGCAGGTACCTCGGGCAGCTGTGGGCTGACAGAAACCCCAGCCGTGCACTCCACTGGCCATTGGGCTGCAGCTTTGTGGGCCACGGGCATGTGCGCTGCTTGGCTGCAGCTCGAGCGCGTGTGCAAGGGCAAGCTTGGATCCCTGTCCAGAAACGGCCTGAAGCAATTTCGTGTTCTCGTCTCGCAACTCGATCTTGGCCCATCCAGACGCGCCGTTGCACGCTTGCACGCCCCCTTTTGCCAGTCCAGGGGGACCACCGCAAGCGCCTTCCCGGGACGGTGATTGGCGTCTGCCAGTTGTTACCGAGCTTGCTTCCGTTTGGGGCAAACCCAGAACGCAGCCAGTCAGAGGCCCGGGAAGGCAGCAGGGCCCGGCATGGGGGGAGCTGCCGGCCAGCACCTAAACCATGGAAGCCAAGCCAGCCGTTGCCGCTGCCGCTGCCGTTTTCAAGAGGGTCCCCCGTTCTCGTCCCATCTCGCACGAACAAGCCGTGACCTGCCTCGTGCCGAAATAAGTAGCCCCGGGCGGCCATCACGCGGCAGGGCCCTTCTCCCTCTTTCTTTCTCTTTCTCTCTGCACCCAACACGTCTCGCCGCCGAGATTTTCTGCGATACCCCCCCCCCCCCCCACCTTCCAAGAGCCAGTGCAGGCCACGCCGTGAATAATCCGTCACTCCGAGGCACCTGTTTTTTCTTGCTCTGTCTTCTCAGTGATACCCGATACCCATTTTCTAATTTTCTTGAGATACCCTGCTGTTCCAGCAACCCAAAAAATTCACAATGGCCGATGCACAGAAGCCCGCCGAGGTGCCGCAGGAGACTGTGGTCGCCGAGCCCGTCGTCGAGACGACGCCTGCTGTTGAGACTACTGTCGCCGAGACTGCGGCTGCGCCCGTCGCCGAGACCACCCCGGCCGCCGCTGCGACCGAGGCGGCTGCCGCTCCGGCCGAGGAGGCCAAGAAGGAGGAGGAGGTCAAGCCCGTTGAGGAGGGCCACCTCGAGCACAAGGGCCAGGGCGCCAACTTCCCCAAGTACGTTTGTGTCGCATCGCATCACGTCGCGTTAACGAAACTGTGCACTGACTCACGCCCGTCTAGGAACTTCCTCTACACCAAGCAGCTCTTCTGGTTCGGTTCCGATGCCGTCGACCTCAAGTCGATCAGCTCGTTCAAGGCCGACAAGGTCGCCGATGTTGCCCACCACGTCACCTCGTGGGCCGCCGAGACTGGCAAGGGCCTGCTCTTCTACAGCGAGAAGGGCGACAAGGCTGCCCCCCATGGCGCCATCCAGCTTGTAAGTCGAAATAATGTTTTTGTGGGTCGCAGTTCGCGAGCTGACTCATTATGCAGGCTGAGGCTTCGGAGCCTGCCGTCGATGGCTCCAACAAGTTCCACTTCACGGCCAAGGGCCACAAGCACACCTTCAAGGCGTCCAGCGCTGCTGAGCGCGACAACTGGGTTGCTCAGATGAAGGCCAAGATCGCCGAGGCCAAGGAGCTTGCCGCCACCGTCACCGAGTCGGAGACGTACAAGAAGACCCTTGAGAGCCTGAAGCCTGCTCCCGTCAAGAAGGAGGAGAAGGCTCCCGCTGCCGAGGCCGCTGCTGCTGAGCCTGCTGCCGCCACCGAGGAGGCTGCTCCTGCCGCCGAGGCGGCCGCTGCTGAGCCTGCCAAGGAGGAGCCCAAGAAGGAGGAGGAGAAGGCTGACAAGGAGGAGCCCAAGCGCCGCTCTGCTAGCCGTAAGCGCACTTCCATCTTCGGCAACTTCCTTGGCGGCAAGAAGGAGGAGAAGAAGGCCGTTGAGGCCACCGAGGCCAAGCCTGCCGCGGCCGAGGCTCCGGTCGCTGAGACCAGCGCTGCCGCCGAAGCTACTGAGGCTCCCGCTGCTGAGGCCGCCACTGAGGCTGCCGCCGAGCCTGCTGCCGTCGAGGCTCCTGCCGCCACCGAGGCTGCCGCCGAGACTAAGCCTGAGGCTGCTGCCGAGGAGGCCAAGGAGGAGGAGAAGAAGGAGACTCCTGAGGCCCGGCCCGCCGCCACCAAGCGTACCAGGTAAGAGTCAAGCCGACGCCGAGTCCATTTTTGATTTGCTAACCATTCCACAGCATCTTCGGCAACCTCTCTTTCGGCAAGAAGAAGGCCGCTGCTCCTGCTGAGGCTTCTCCTGCCAAGGAGACTCCCGCCACCACCGAGGCTGTCGCCGAGACTGCCCCCGTGATCCCGGCTGTTGAGACTACTGAGCCTCTGTCGGCCGAGGTCGCTTCCCCCGCTACCGTCCCCACCGAGACGGTCGAGGCCACTCCCGCCACCAACGGCGAGACCAAGAAGGAGGCCAAGTCGGAGAAGCGCAAGAGCTCGCTGCCGTTCGCCTTCGGCAAGAAGAAGGACGCCTCGTCCGATGAGGAGACCGAGAAGCCCAAGTCGCCTTCGGCTTTCTCCAAGCTCCGTGCCACTATCAAGGTGAGTCCGATTCTCGGTCCAATGGTGTAAGGATTGAATCTAACACATCTGCAGGGCAAGGGTAAAGCCGAGAAGACCGAGAAGACTGAGGAGAAGGCGGAGGAGACTCCCGCCGTCCCTGCCCTCCCCGAGGCCGAGGGCGAGGCCAAGGCCGCTGAGCCTGCCGCCGAGGAGGCTGCCAAGCCCGCCGAGGCTGAGGCCACCGCTGCCGCCCCGGCCGCCGCCGAGGAGGAGACTCCCGCCAAGCCCCTCGAGGCCACCCCGGCTGTGACCGCCGCCGCTTAGGTAGCGTGGCGTCCTGTCATTTGAGGTTCCGGCTTATCATGATCATGAGCATCGGATCGGACGGGAGACGAAGTACGACCCAAAAAATAATTAGCGAATTCTCCTGTCAAGGCACGCGACCATGAGAGGCACTAACACCCTCCTTTTCACCTTTACCCTCGGGTTTGGTCGGGATCGGATCTGCATTTCGAGATACCCACGTCAAGATTGGTTCTCTGATACCCTCAGCTTTTGGCTTCGCGCGGACCAAGGCAACATCACCCTGGTGTGGCACGTGCGCACCGCCCTGTTTTGTTTTGCTGCTGCTACATGCTTCTGTTTCTCTTGCTTTTTCATGCTCTGCTCTTTTCCCTGTCTTGTTTCTGTGTTTTTGATACCCAGAGTATACCCCGCCTATCCTCCCCTCGGCAAAAGAGAAGGCACAGTCGTTTAGGTTGGCTTTGGGTCTGTCTGTCTGATGAGAAGGACGATGTGGAGATGTTGATGGTGATGGTGATGGGAGATGAAGGGGAAAAAAAAGGCTCACGAAAACAAAGATAAACATCATGTGGTGATGGTGGTGGTGGCCGTGGTGGCAGTGGTTGATGAATGGATCATCGGACGGGTGTTCTCTGTCCTTGCTTGGTTCTCGCCACCTAGGGTGGGAATCGAGGGAGGGCCGACCCAAAACTCGCTAATAGCTAATAATATACCTCTCGCGTGTTGAGTTCGCCTATCTTGGCTTCCTATCTGCTTTGTTGTGATGGTGACCTGTTGCACATGAGCTGTATCGTGTGCTTGCTCTGTTGCCATCGACACTTGGACCAACTCGAAAGTTTAGCTGCTCGGTGGGAGTTGGAACCTGTGCGTTGAAACTGGAATTTGAACCAGTCTTTGGTGTTCGAAAATGAAAATTCACAGCATCTTCTGGCCGCTTCTGGTGTTCTGGTTCTCGAACTTCGCCAACTTCATCCAAGGCTGCTCCCAAACTTCCAGGTTAGATATCTGTGCCTGTCCTCTTACCATCGTCCCTCTCAACCCCCTTCTCATGGTCTCTCTCAGCCCTCTCTCTCCCTTAGTCCTCTATCTTTGAGTCGTATGGTATGGTCTCCCTCGTCGTCCCTCTGGTCGTCTCTCTGGCCGTCTCCAACCACATCACAGGAAATGACGGGTGTTGTATAAGGTAGATCATGAGGAGAAATGACACGATGCCGTACAAATCATGGGAAAACCCATAACGTTAACCAACATACTGGACAAATAAACGGGTTGGTTATAAACTATACCCTCCACCCCTAGTCTCATCCCAGATAGGTGTAGGTAGGTCTGTCAATCGATAACTACCTTGACTTTTCCAC
Source organism: Parachaetomium inaequale (assembly GCA_033296685.1). Lineage (NCBI taxonomy): Eukaryota > Fungi > Ascomycota > Sordariomycetes > Sordariales > Chaetomiaceae > Parachaetomium > Parachaetomium inaequale. The sequence goes on along the minus strand of MU854355.1, from coordinate 66,356 downwards.
GTTCAGCTTTGGTAAACAACATAGTTGAAGAGGAAAAGAAAGTAGAGCGAGTCTTTGTTTGTTTGGCGGTGGTAACTCCAAGTAAGAGATATGCTATATAAGTACCTACGTATGTTTGTTTAGTTACTGACTTGAGACTGCTGTTCGGTCGTCCGGTCCAATTCCTCTTTGGACCAGGCCTGATACCTCCCGCCCTGCCTATACAAGGTAGCTCGATGAGAATATTACATGACCACACATAATGATCAGGTCGGAGGAGGACACTTGAGATAGATCATGGCTTCGCAACGAAGAGACTGCCTGTAGTAGAATGGACAGGGGAGCTGGAGACAACCAACGCCCCATCTACAGTGCAGTACAGCGTAGTAGACATTACGGTCTATCACGTCCCGTCCACCGCCTCCCGTCTCACGCGAACTAACTTCCATTCCCTAAATCCTCCCACACACGTATGATCTTGCAAAGTAGCTGGTATATCCTCGCCTCCACCCCCATCCCCAGGTATCCATTCTTTCCACCCCTGACTCCCTCACTCCTGAATTTCTCAACTCCCATTTCCTCTTTCCTAAACCCCTAAAGCAGCAGTGGATTCGACAAACCACAAAACGCCACGCTATCTTTCCACGCTATGCTACGCTTTGAGAGAATATCACAGAAAATTACGACCCAGCATTTTCCAAAACCAACCATTAATTTCCCCACGCTCTAGACTGTCGGCCCAACACAACGCCCCGGTATTTCATCAATCCTACCCCAAAGATCCGTGTATGTACCTCCTCTTCACTGAGACATAAATTCATGCCCTGGGACATTGTTGAACCAATAAATTCGTGCGACCCCATTAGATCATCACCCACTGTCTTGTTCTTTCCCGGTGTGTGTATGTGGCAAGGGATGTCAACAAGGCCTCGGCACCATGTTAAACTTGAGGACCAGCTCTTCAATCTTGGGTATCAGTTCCGAAATGCGGAACGGTTTCGAGATGACGCCATCCTACAAGACAGACAGCGAGGTTAGGACACGAGATCATAGTGAACAGATTCGAAAGGAAAACTTACAACGCCAGCGGCCTTCGCGTTCTCCACCTGCTCCGGCCGCGCATACGCAGTGACGGCGATGATAGGTATGTGCTGTGTGATGACACCCGCCCTCTCGAGCCGCCTAATCTCGCGGGTGCAGCTGATGCCGTCCATGATGGGCATCTCGAGGTCCATCAAGATGACCGAGATATTCTTGTGGTTATCTCCGCTCTTCTCCGATTCGGGGCCCGCTCCCAGGGCTTTGCTCCCGGCGCTCTCGACAGCAGCACTTTCATTCCAGAAGCGGGATCGCCGCAACGCAGCCAGGGCCTCGCCGCCGTGGTTGGCGACGTAGGTGTTGCTCCCGGCGAGCTCCAACTGCCGCTGCAGAACCCTCTGGTTCACCAGGTTGTCTTCAACCACCAAAATGTCAAGTCGAGAAGGGTCGGGCTGCGTCGTAGGCGACGGCGGCAGCGGCAGCTGGACGGCTTCAGCGATCGGTGTGGCGGGCCGCGCCGGGGACGGTAGCTGTCCCGTAGATAAGCTGTGCAGGGGCGACGGTAAAGGAAGGTTGTCGTTGGGCTTGGGGGTGCGAAGTAGCGAGCTGGCTGGGGGACGGTCTGATTTCCGACCCTTGATGTAGAACGCAAAAGTGCTTCCCTGCCCCTTGTTGGACTGCACCGCAATCTGGCCACCCTGCAGCTCAGTCAACGTCCGGCAAATAAAAAGCCCAAGGCCGGAGCCGCCGTATTGGACGTGCGTCCTGGGGCTTGCTTGACTAAACCGCTGGAACAGGATCCGCTTCTCGTCGTCGTCCAGCCCCGGCCCGGTGTCGGTGACGGCGAAGTGGAGGTTGACTTTCTCCCCGTCAGCCCAGTCGGCCTCGTCGGTGAAATCCTTCTGATTTGGCTGCCGCGGAGGAATGTATGACAGGCCGTCCTCCAACACGTCTTTGGATGCGCCGAGTCGTATCACGATTGAACGCGTCGGCCGACCTTGTGTGAATTTGATGGCGTTGGTAATCAGGTTGATGAGGACCTGGCGAAGCCGCGAGGGGTCCAACTTCACCCAATCGACGGCTAGGTCGCGGTATGACTGTTCGATGGTCATCTGGCCGTCGATGCCATTCGAGCAGAGTTCGGCCTCGAACATCTTGAGCACATCATGTACCACTGTGACTGGCTGCACATCGACAGGCGTCACGAGTAGCAGCTTCGAATCGAGCTTGGACAGTGTCAAGATGTCGTCCACGATCCGCTTCTGGTGATTCGCACACAGCGAGATGATGCTAGCCGCCTCGACACAGCTCTCAACCAAGGCGTTCATGGCGCCGGGAGAGTGGGTCGACGGCCCCCTTTCGCTGTACTGGCGCAGGCATGATGATATCTCGTCGGCGCACTGCAGGATGGCGCTCAACGGATTCCGCATTTCGTGACTGGTGATGTCGATGAAGTTCTCTTGCTGGCGCTTCAGCTCCACCGCCTCAACCCGCCGCTGCTTCTGGACGCTTTCGGCCCATTTCTGCTGCGAGATGTCGGTGATGCAGCCAAATATGCTCTTCAGCTCTCCGATCTCGTCTCTTTCGGGGTATGCGCTCATCAGGGCCCAAACGTCGACCAGATGGCCATCAATCAGTTCCCTCGAACCCTTGAAACGAAACTCATGTGTCACGGCAGTCTTCTCCTCGACGACGCGGCGCCACACGAGTTCTGTGCCGAGCCGGTCCTCGTCCCGGATGCTTTGCATCCACGCGGCAAAGGTGCTGGCGTTCCTCGGGAGCCCAGATATCCTGTACCACATCTCATTGCAGTAGTTGATGTGTCCGTAGCCGTCGGCAATAAACAAGCCGACGGGGCCAAATTCGGCCATCCTCGTAAACCGGTATTCACTCTCGACGGCCTCTTGTGTCCGAAGATGAAGTTGCAATGAGAGCTCTTGCCGATCGAGAGCAGCCAGACGGGCGGCCCTCTGTCCCCGCCTGATCTCCTCTTCAAACAACGCCACAGACGCCAGCGAGGTAGCGAGCTGCCGGGAGAGAAGGTTGACAAAGAGCTGGTAGTCTGCATTGTACGGCCGCCGTGGGTTAATGCCTAGAACGATGAATCCGACCACCGCATCTCCCGCTGTCGTGGGGTGCACGGGAAATACGATGATGGTACGGCACGGATCTCCATAGCCCGCCCACGAGACGCCTTGGATCAGCGAGGTCGGCAGGGTGCCATCCGCTTCGCTAAGGATGATGGGGGTGGCCGGGTGTGCCATCGACTCCCTCATGTACGAGGCGAACCCTTCGTCGCTGAATCGCAAATCTATCGACGTCACGGCGCACGGATGACCGTCGGGCACGCCAATGGAGCCCTCTAGCACAATCTGCGGTGGGTGTGCGAGGTTCCCCGAGTTCAGGGACGAGACTTCGCTCTCGCTGTCTTCGCCGACCGAGTAGATGAGCGCAAAGGGGGCGTCCAACCCGTTGTATTCCAGGCCCTTTGAGAGCTGGGCCCAGAAGGTCTTCACATCGCGGGCTTGGGCTGTCTTGATGCCGATTTCGCGAAGCGTTAGCATCATCCGCTCGACGATTTTGCGCTGGGTAATTTCGAAGGCAGGGTTGTAGATGGCCACCACAGTCCCGTCGCCGCCCACCAGCGGGATGACTGCCCAGTTGAAAAAGGTTTCCTCCATGAAGCCGTCGCGCGAGATGAAGAGGGTATCGTCATACTTCATTGTCGCATATCCACTGTTCCAGGCGGCATCGAAGACTGGCTGGATCTCGTTCCAAATCTCGGGCCAGGCGTCCTGGTATCGAGAACCCATCAAATGGGGGTGTTTCTTGCCGGCGAGGGAAATGTAAGCCTCGTTGTAGATGGCGATGTAGTCCGGGCCCCAGTAAAGCGCCGCCGGATGGGGGCTGCCCATGATCATACTAGACATGATGCGTAGTTCGAGCGGCCACAGCTCCACGGGTCCGAGCGAGGTGGATGACCAGTCGAACGACCGAGCGAATCGGTGGTGGTCGGGAAGACCAGGGTCATCGATGGGAATGCGTGTCCAGTCGAACGTGGTACGCAGTGGTGGAGAGGAGGGCACCAGGTCATGAAAGGGTTGGACGACGGTGTTGGCGGTTGACTCAGCCCTGCTTCGGGGCTCGGAACGAGAACGAATGTGTGTTTGCTCAATCGTTCCAAAGTAGTCTTCCCTGGTCGAGTCTGACCTCTCTGTGCATGGTCCACTAGACAATTCTGCGATAGGAGAGGGCTGCGATACTTGTGTTTGGCTCGGGGATGTTGGCGTGTCAAACATGGTGTTCTGGTACCCGCGAATGATTCGGAAACGCCTCCGTAGTGTTGAGCAGGTCCATGGAAACCCCGCAAATGCAACAGACGAAGCAGCCGCAGTCGGGCCTGACTTCTCTCGCACCAGGGCGACCGCCCATGTCTTAAACTCGGAGAATTCAGGGCTGAGCCCCGTCGCTGCCGGGCCGGGCTGCAATAATCCCAAGAGTCCCGGGGTTGTCCTCAGCGCCACGTTAGCATAGAGCAGATGCAGGGGGCCGGGGTGGAAGTTCGCCGGGTCGTTGAGGTCGATGATGAATGTCGGCCGCTCGTCCTGTTCCAGCAGCTCGACCACTCCTATCCCCTGGAGGAGCTGGACGACGGATGGCTGGGGCCAACCGTCGGGGCTGCGTGATAGACTGGAAAATTCGGCCGACGACCAGCTGCGTGGGGTGCCTGAAGACCTGGCGGGGCTTGTTACCAGCCCTTTCGGCAAGCGGAGGGTGGTCACACCATCGGGAGTTTCGTTGCCGGCCATTATAGACGGAGCCACCTCCAGGGCAGGGAAGCTGGACGGGCGGTTGAGCATGGGCCTCGGGGAGCTGGAGAAGAACAGGGGAGATGCCACAGCTTCCTGGGCGGGCGTGATCTCGTCCAGAGGAGGGAGTGAGATGTTTCCAGGAGCCGCAAGCCGGGGCTTCTTGGCTGGCGACCCAACAAGGCGCACCGCCGTCTTGTCCGTTGGCGAGCACCTCTTGCCCAAGGGGCTTGCCGGCGGTCCCGTCGAGGCTTCGGGGTTCGGCGCCTTTCGTTCAGGCCGGGTCCGAGTCCCGGACGGGAGCAAGCCAAGCCCAGAGATTTCGCTAGCTAACGAGCGAGGTGCCAAACCATGCCGGCTGATATCAGGCGTCTGCGTCCACTGGCAATCTCGATTTTCGGTCGTCCGGGCGGGCTCGTCTGGCTGGTGACTGCTGCTAGTGCGGCGAGGGGGTTGAGCGAGAGGAGGTGAAAAGCCGTTGATGGGCGGCGGTCCGGGGGACGCAGAGCGGAGCTGGTCTGGGGGGGTTGAGGCGGGCTTCGAGCCGAGAGCGGCGGCGTGCGGACGAGATATACCGGGCTCGGCCTGGTCGTCCAGCGTCATGCCCAGATAAAGCACCGCAGTGTTCCCGACCTACACGGCTACAACGGGTTGGCGAGAGGGAGTGGCGGCGGCGTCAGTCGACGACTCGCTATCGGCAAGACAGCCCAGCAGCGGGCCCATTGGCCAGCGGGAAGCCCTAAAGAACCGAAGAACGAAGACGTTGGGGACGGGACGGTCGAGGCCGGCGGGGCGGGGCGCCCGCGGGCCTGGTTCAGGGCGAGGCGGCGTAGGCGTTGGAGTCACGGAAACGATTCGAACGGCCAAGAAGGGAACGCAGAACTCTCTCAGCTTCGGTTGACGGGGGAAAGAGTCGGGTGGAAAGAAGGGTCAACGCTATGGACGTTCAGGCAGGGGCGGCCGACACTAGGTAGGTACCAGCACGGCATTGGATCATGTTCTGCATACGGTAGGTACGGAGTACCTCGGGAAGGAACAACGAACAGAGAGAGACGCTCTCTCTGCCACTTTCGGACGAGGCACGGCAGCGCCCGCAGGAACAGAGGAGCTTTTCATGTCCCGCGCAGGCAAGAGCACCTGGCCGTGCATCTGTCCCCGAGTCCCTAACACAGCAACCTGGAGGGGAAACGCATCCGCCAACGGCGTCCGGTGAACTGATGGCAGCGAAGAAGTCCTCGACAGGTCGCTCAGAACAGCGGACGACGGGCCGAAGCCCAAACCTGAAAGCAGATGACAGGGGGTGGCTGCGGTCCATGAGGGTCTGGAGCTTCGTGCTTTCTCGTGCGACTTGCAGGTTGCGACTTGCGACTTGCGATTGCTTGTGTGTGGACTGTGGAGCACCTCTGACCCTTGCAATTCCTGTCTCCACTCTTGCCGAACCGCAGGAGCGAGCTCGGGAGCTGTTTTCTGTGGAGAACTCGCTCATTCCTTTAGTGTTCAACGGTCTGTCCGTCGAGGCCTGTTGCGAGTCCAAACGTTCGCATTGAGAGCGGCGCATCTTAGAAAGAGCATGTCGAGCCCTTGAAGAGTGATGAGGCTCGTGGCACCCACGCAGTGCCTTGAGGTCTGGGGAAAAGCTGTGTGCCCCCGCGGCGCCAATCTCGCGTTCTGGAACGGCCGATTTCTTGGCTTCATCGACGGAGGGCCTCGAAACGGAGGCCAATCAGCGGCCGCCTTTTGAATGATTCCCATTCGCTGACAGCGGCATTCCGCGATTCCCATCAGCGACAGCACAGATCGCCAGGACGGTTGTGGCCGCGCCGCGATCGACGATTCGGATGGTGATGCTCTTCATGGCCATCGTCCGGTGAAGCGCGCCGCAGTCGACATCGCCAAGGCTGCACCTGTTTGTCTGAAAACGGGCGGGAAATCTCGAGGACGCAACCGGCCACATCGCAGAAATAGTCAGGCACCGCAACTCGATCAATGAAATCGCGCTTTGTCCCAAAGATCGAAGCTTGTTCCGCCTGCCACCCCACGAGCACTCACAAACCGAAGCAGCCGACAAGTTCATCGCTCTGGGCCGCCCAGCCCCGTTTTGGTCAAAGCCCGGCACGATCCGCCATCCAGAAGCCGTTCGGTCGCTTCAGGATCACGTCTCTACGAAGTAGCAGCTTCCACAGCTCTCTCACTGCTTCGTCAGAGAGACACCCGCAGAATGACCGCAAAGCCGTGTGCTGGGCTCCCGGGCCCCTGGCGAGACGCTGAACGGCAGTTGTCGCTCTGCATCACGGACCAACCGGCAGCGGCCGCCACGGCCGTCCCACCCCGAAGCGGTTCAATGGCGCCTCGCACTGCATCTGGTGGGTGACACTCGCCAGCTGCGAGGGAAGCTTCTTGCCGTCTGCCAGTCCAGCAACAGCTGCCGCCCCCATCCCCGCTCCCGCGAATCGCCCTGGGATTGGACGGCCGGGCGCTTACACGCTGCCACAGCCAGACTGCCTGGCGCTCTCATTGGGCGTCGAGCTGTGATTGACCTGCCACCCGCATCTTCAGGCTGGTGGGAACGGGGTGTTTGCCATGGGCTGGGCGGCACCACGGGCGGCCAGCGAGGGCCGCGAGCGCAAGAAATGGCTGCAGGCCCTTTAAATCCAAGGATACCGCCCCCTCCTCTTTGTTCCGCGCTGCGACCAAACCAACTGTGAGGGGGATTATCGCCATATCTGCTGTCGCCGACAACGACAGCTGGAGCAGCGCTCATTCGGCAGCCCGCCAGACCGACTCGAGGATTTCCATGTGAGCCGCCCCCAGCGGCTTCCGGCAACCAGCGGACCCCGACTACTGCCAAGAGCGGCACCCGGACGGGCACAGCGGAGGAAACGACTTCAAAGCCCATAGTCGGCACCTGAAGACGCAAAATGGCACGCACATACCGGATTCTCCATCGGCCATGGAGGGCCAAGGCACCCCTCTACTGGGGCATGGTTCCCGAGCTGGCCGGTGTCATCGCCCTGCTGGTCCTCTTCGGCCTCCAGCAGCCCGACTCCTTCCGGACGCGCTTCTGGCAGATCGGTTTTGACAACAAGCTGAACTCGAACCCCAAAATGATCCTCTACGCATACGCCAACTACCAGCCTTTGCCCACCGTCCCCTTTGTCTGGTCACGGACGTGAGTGTCCCCGGATCTGCGGGCCTATCCACTTCTGACGACTAACCCGGCCAGACTGACAAACTTCAATGTCGCCATCTCGGTCGTCTCACTCTTTATCCTCCTGGCCAAGATGATTGCCACCATCATGAAGGTCTTCTATCCCATCTTCGGCACCATCATCGGCCTCGGCCTGACGGCCCTCTACACGGTGAGCGTCTACGGCCAGGCCGGCCCCGACTATGCCGACCCGCGGTACCCCAGCCCGACCCCCTGGCACCTCCGGCTGGGGTGTAAGCTTGCGGAGGCGTACAACATGGGCAAAACGTGCCAGATGGTCCAGGCGACTCTCGGCATGACGGTCTATATGCTGTAAGTCGACAGTCTAGCGTTCGTGATGCGCCTCCTCGAGATCCACTAACAGAAGTTGCAGGGCCCTCTACCTCTTCCAGTCCGGCTTCGCCATCTGGGCAATGCTTCCCAACAAGGAGATCGACATGTACGACTCGGACGACGAGGACGAGTACGGCAGTGCCGCCGCCAAGAACAAGGGCGTCGCGGTGCAGATGCAGCCGACGCCGCCGAACGAGCAGGTGCCGTTTACCCCGCGCACGCAGGCGTTCCACGCGCTGGAGAGGAAACTGCCGCTGCGGTACAGCTGAGCATGGGAGGGGGCGGAGGGTTTGGGTGAGAAAGGGGTGCCAGAGCGGTGTAGCGCCACGCTCTGCTGGTCGGGGCACGTACCTCGTAGAACAGAGAAAGGCTGGAATATCCATGACGCCAGATGGCCTGTATATCTTACTTTATTTTGTTAGCGGGTGCGGGCGGTATTGCTGGACACAGCTGGTTCAATCTTGCGATCACGGAGTTAGGGGGTTTGACAGATTATGAATGATATCTTGGTTCAGTCCGCCAGTGTAGTTGGTAAACTCAATGCAGTTGCCAGCCATGCCGTTTAGCCTTGCACACTATTCGTGTCAACATAGGAGCCGTCGTCATCGTCATTCATCAGACATCACACATGAAAGGCCAAAGGTGAAAATATGAAAACAGAAAAAGAAGACAGGAACAGCACAGGAAAAGGAAAGCAAGAAGAAGAAGACCACCGCCCTGCTCACAGCCCCTATCCCTCACCTCCCTCAATACACCAGGAAAGTAGGTACCTTGCCCACCTCTCCCTACCTTGCCCACCTCTCCTTACCCTACCTACTGAAACCACCACCCCCTCCTCCCCTTCCCCCGTTTCTGGCCCTCCCCCTCCCCATCTCCATCACCACCACGCCCCTCCGCAACCTCCACCACCGCCGCACTCGCATCCGCAACCCGCACCCTCACAACCCCGCCCTCGCCGACAACAACCCTCTCCCCGACCGTCACATTCCCCAACCGCACCGGCCTGCCGCCGTCCAATTCATAGTTGTAGCTCCACCCGTCCCAGGTAATCCCCGTGATGGCGTCGCTCCCGTTGGCGAGCAGCCGCCGCACTAGCAGCGACCGGCCTTGTTCTATTCCCTCGAGGCGGAAGGTGTATTCTACTTCGTTTCGTGGAGTTGTGTCAGGGAGCGGGGTGAGGCCGGCGCCGTCGAGGGTGGTGTTGTGGGAGCGCATGTTGAGGATTGTTATCCTTGATAAGTGGGCGGCGGTGTAGATTGCGTAGGCGGATTCGGGTTGCAGGTCGGCGGCGTCTGGGGTTTGGGAGGAGGAGAGGGGGATCTCGAGGACGGTGGCGGGGCGGCGGCCGAGGGAGGCGGCGACGGCGATGGAGCCGTAGTAGGGGGCTTTTGTGCCCATGCTGGTGAGGGACGTGGGGAGGGGTTGCCAGGCGGCGTACTGTTTCACTCCAAATTAGGATGTTGGGATTGATGGAGAGGGAGAGAGGGGTGGGGACGTACCCGGTAGTTTGTACCCATGTGCATGTGTACGCGCTTGAAGCCGACCGAGGCGGCGTAGAGGTTGAAGTCGAGGCCCCAGAGGGCGGCGCCAAAGGTGTTGGAGAGGCCCGGGCGGCCTTGGTTGTAGAGCGAGTTGGTCTCGCCGAAGATGAGGGGCGGGACCGGGCCGGCGGCCTGGGCGAGGATGGCGTTGTACTCGGTGACGTGGGCGTCGACGGAGCGCTTGGTCACGGCGTGGTTCATCAGCGTGCCTTGGAGGGTCACGCCCGGCGAGGTGGCGCCGCTGATGTAGCTGGGGGGTCGTTAGTCGGGCTGTACTCAAAGACGGTGAGACGGAAACCTACTTGTGGGTTGAGAACAGCTTGACATTCTTGTCGTCGTTGAGTCCCGCCGCCCATGCTGCTGGGGCCTTCAGAGGGGGGTTGCCCACGCCGGCAAAGGAGGGCGCCATGTAGCCGTAGCTGTCCTCGCCGGCCAGCTCGGGGCAGTGCTCCTCAAGGAGGGCCTTGATCTGCCGCGTGCCGTTGTGCCATTGCGAAACGTAGGCAGCCTCGTCCCAGTCGGGTGGTCTCACGGGCCCCTGGGCCGAGATGGAGTACAGGTCAGGCTCGTTGCCGTATCCCCAGACATAGAGCCTCCCGTCGCTCAGGGCCTTGCAGGCCAGGGGCACCGTGTCCAGCAGGGTCTGCCACCCGCGCGACGAGTTCCCGCCGAGGCCGAGGTTGAAGCCGTGGTAGAACTTGACGTCCTTCCAGGTGCGGTAGGACTCAAAGTAGGACGGCCCGATGGTCACCGTCGTGGGATAGTCTTGGGACCGCGCTGGGTTGATGGTGCCGTTGAGGGCGTACGGCAGCGAGGCGTCGTACAAGGCATAGTCCTGGGTGTTTCCGCCCACGCGGATGTACGGCTTGCGGCCACTAATGTGGGCGATGTTGTCCAGAAGCGTGTCCGAGAAGGTGTTGGGGTGCGAGTTGTTCCCTAGGAGGTTCAGACGCGGTCCATTAGGGAGACTCCAAGCTGGACGCCTACCTGCGAAATCCGGGAAGCTCGCGAACTCGATGCTGTAGCTCACATAACCATCAAATACGTCGTTGCTATCCACAGAGCGGGCAACGGTATACTCGGACCTGACCAGAGCCGGGCTGCCGAGGGTGTAAAGAAGAGTGATTTGCTTCATCCTGGGCAACGCACACCACGCGGGAACTAATGTGCCTCTAACACGGGAAGCCGAGGAGAAGCGAGAATCATATACATGCCACCCCTTCACTTCCCTTCACCATCACGGCCGCACCACGTTCCTCGCGTACCCGCCGGCGCCGAGTTCCAGCAATCGGCCATCATCTCAGCCAAAAAGGTGCATGGGCGGCGGGGCCACGGTTCACAAGACGCAACAAACAAGCAGCCGCTGACGCTGTGGTACGGGCATGCAGCGTTGGGGTGCCGTGTGCGCACCGTGAGTGGCTGGCGGGCTGGCAGAGTTGACTGATCGGCATCGTGGGCGCGGTACGGGAGTTGGGGCGCGTAGCATGCTCGAGAGTCTGAGACAGCGCCAGACCAGGCAGACTGCCCGGGTACCCAAGCAGGTATTTGGGAATTCGGGATCAAGCCAAGCTGGGGGTAGAACTGGGCACACATCGCTGTGCTACATCACACCCGGCGGCTGCCCTGGAATATTTTGGCCGGAGTGAGACTTGATGCAGCAGAGGTCACAGATGATGTAAACAGAAGGGATTTGGAGTTCAAGTTTGCCGAAGCAGGGTTGGAATTACAGGGGCGTTGCACAGCGCTAGCGGTACATTACAGGTACCGGATGCACGGGGCAGGTGCGGGGAATCAGCGGGTTGCGGCGATCGATGCGGGGATCCGGACTGCCCAGCCGAGCATCCGGGTCTGGCCCGCTATCAGAGACTTGGGGAATGAGTAAATATAGGAAGTGGAAAATTGAGGAATATTCCATGCGCTGCCAGGGACTGATTATCAGAATCATTGCCTTTGAATGGACGCCGGCGCCTGCACGACCCTTGTCGACTTCGGCGCCGTTTCTCCACTCCCGCACCGGGCCGGGTGGAACTCGTCTGATTGCCGCCAGGCAACGAACCGCGGTTCATTGAACGACGTCATCCAAAGTGGAAGGAAGCAGCGACGACAGCCAGAGATCACGCGGAAGGTGCTGTTAGACAGAGTTTGTCAAACTGAACCCCAATTTCATTCAATTTCATCCGATTTCATCCCAGGAGTCCGGGCTCTGCCAGACCGTCCCTGCAGACAGCCTAGGCTATCGTCCGAAAGCCGACAACTGCCCGACCTCACGCGCCTTGGCATCCCGTCCCTCGGCCTCCACCTCGGCCTGTCTGTCTCCTCACTGCACACCCTCGGCCGCTTGCCTGATCTCGCAGCCTGTCGGCATGTCCTTTCCGATAAGAAAGGCGCTCTTGTCTACCTCGCGGGCTGCAGCCGCCAGGTCTCAGTTCCAGCGGTCAGCACTACCCGCCATCGCCAACTCATCGTTCCGCCTGGCGTCCACCATGGCTCCCAAGGTAGGTTACTCACCGCATCCCCTATTATCGCAGATGCGGGCATCCGGCGGTTAACATGCGGTCAGCTCAGAGACCCCTCCCTGTTCAAGGAGAATGTGTGCTACGTCAACGGCGAGTGGGTCAAGGCCAAGTCGGGCAAGACATTCGAGGTCCACGGTACGCGTCGCGGCCAGTTTCACCATGATTCAGTCTGCTCACGCGCGGTCTAGACCCAGCCACAGGGCAGCTCATCGGCACCTGCCCCGAGTTTGACGCCCAAGATACCGAGAAGGCCATTGCGGCCGCCGAGGCGGCCTTTGAAGAGTTCCGCCACAGGACCGGCCGCGAGCGCTCCAAGCTCCTCCGGAGATGGTACGAGCTCATGGTCGAGCACGCCGACGACCTGGCCGCCCTCATCACCTGGGAGAACGGCAAGCCAATGGCCGACGCCAAGGGCGAGGTGACGTACGCTGCCAACTTCTTTGAGTGGTTCAGCGAGGAGGCGCCGCGCATCTACGGTGACACCATTCCCTCGTCGGTGCCGGGCAACCGCGTCTTCACCCTCAAGGAGCCCGTCGGCGTCTGCGGGCTCATCACCCCATGGAACTTTCCAGCCGCAATGATCACGCGCAAGGCCGGGCCCGCCTTGGCCGTGGGCTGCACCGTCGTCTGCAAAGCCCCCGGCGAGACGCCCTACACCCCCTTAGCCCTCGCCGAGCTCGCCCACCGCGCCGGCATCCCCAGGGGCGTGGTCAACGTCATCACAGCCCTCGACAACACCCCCGAAGTCGGCCAGGTGCTCACCACCAACACGACGGTCCGCAAGATCTCCTTCACCGGCTCGACGCCCGTCGGCAAGCTGCTCATGAAGCAGTGCTCGGGCACGCTCAAGAAGCTCTCGCTCGAGCTCGGCGGCAACGCGCCCTTTATCGTCTTTGACGACGCCGACGTCGACCTCGCCGTCGCGGGCGCCATCGCGTCCAAGTTCCGCTCGTCGGGCCAGACGTGCGTGTGCGCCAACCGCATCTTCGTGCAGCGCGGCGTCTACGACGAGTTCGCCACCAAGTTCACCGCCAAGGTCCGCGAGTTTACCGTCGGCAACCCCTTCGACGAGGGCGTCACGCACGGCCCGCTCATCCACCACAAGGCCATCGACAAGGTCGAGCAGCACGTGCGGGACGCGCAGGAAAAGGGCGCCAAAGTGCTGCTCGGCGGGCACAAAATGCCCGAGCTGGGGCCCAACTTCTTCCAGCCGACGGTGCTGACGGGCATGACGACCGACATGGCCATGGCGGCCGAGGAGACGTTTGGCCCCATCGCGGGGCTGTTCCCGTTCGACACCGAGGAGGAGGTGGTGCGCATCGCCAACGCCACCACCGTCGGCCTGGCGGGCTACTTTTTCTCGCGCGACCTGCACCGCGTGCACCGCGTCGCGGAGCACCTCGAGGTCGGCATGGTGGGCGTCAACACGGGCCTGATCTCGGACCCGGCGTCGCCGTTTGGCGGGGTGAAGGAGAGCGGGTTTGGGCGGGAGGGGTCGCTGTATGGCATTGGCGAGTATCAGGTCACTAAGATGGTTACGTATGGCGGGATGGGGAAGCCGTTGCAGAGTTAGGGGGGCAGAGTTGGGTATGGGGATTAAGTTGCAGGACAGGCGATGGCTGAGGGAGGTTGTGATGACGACGGCCGGATGTGAGATTGGAAACTTACGCGCCTAATGAGATCTATTGGATACTGTGAAATTGGTTGGTGTTTACGCAGCAAGTTACCGGATGCTTGAGAGTAGAGGCATCAGTTGAGTCGAGTTGCTGTGAGTATCCCGTCTAGCACCTAAAACTGTATCTAACCCAGACATCAACTTGGCGTGCTCAGGTGGCAGTCCTCCCCCATCACGAGCATCAAGAATCTTCCGTTCGTTTCGCCTGCTACCTTCTTTTTCATTTTTTTGGGAGAAGCCGAGGGTTGACAAAACAAAGCACAGCAGGCTTGTGTGGATGCGCCACTTGCCCGCTGCTTTCTTTGTTCAAAGCTCGCCTGTTTGGTTCTTAGTTGGCGTTTGCGGAAATTTTCCATTTTTCTCCTTTCCTTTCTATTCAAAGGACATGCTTCCGTGTCCTGAACGGCAATCAAGGCTTTCCTGCAATTACTGGCAGCGACCGGCCTTGTTGGCGCTCAAAACAAAGCCTACCATCTCTGACTTTGCCTGCCTCGGCTTTGAAGACATTCCAGGTACCTACATTCAGCTCCCCATCTGTTCGCAGGCACATGTGTTGCCTCACGAATTCGACTAACCAGGCTTTCATCCAGCTCTCTGAGTTCACTGCCCGTCTGCACCATGCGTCGAAACCTCAAACAACGACAAGGAGCCCTGGGGAGAGCCGCCCAAAACATGGAGGCTACAAGCAATGCCGCTCCCCAAGTCGATCGGGGCTCTGAGAAACTGGAACCGGACGCCAGCAGCGACGATGATGCGTCGAACAGCAAGAAAAAGGACAGGGTCGCGGCCCGCGACAGGAACAACGGAAAAAAAGCAACCAGGAAGGCCAACAACATCAATCCCTTCTTCACCTTTCTACGCCACCTGGCAAGCGATGCGGCGAAGCTGGCAAAGACTGTTCTGCAGCTCCCCATGGTCACCTACCCGGTGTGGAAGTGGTTCATTCTCGTCTACATCGGGTGGCTGTGCCTCTCTTACACAATCGTCTACGCCGTGTATCGCGGTGAGGAGGCCCTCGCCGCGACAGTCTGCCCCATTCCCATGGTCGGCTCGCAATTCGAGTTTTGCCATGCAACGACAGCGTCAGAGCCACCGACACCGTTCAATGTGGGCAAGGTGGCCACGGCCCAAGACGAGCTGGCCGCACCATGAGCCGCGTCGGCCGTAATCACCGTCTGTCATGGCAGATGGGCGATTACCAGTTCGCCGTCCGGGACCTGAGAATCCGCGTTGGCTTCCGCGAGCTGAAGCAGAAGGAGGACCTGGAGCGCCACATGAAGTCGCTCATTGACCATATGGGGACCACAGCGGACAGCCTGTCGTGTTTTACCGCCAGGGTCGGCGGGGCAGTTAACGGCATGCGAGTCTTTGACGGTTATATCCTTCGGGAGCTGGCGAAGCGGCCATCACTGCCACAGGCATCATCCCCCTTTGAGTCCCCAAGCCGGGCTATCGCTGCCATAAGTCCCTTCGCTGCCTTGTCCGCCTTTCAGTTCCTAGCGACCGAGAACCATGTCAAGGCGTTGATCTTGGCTTTGATTCGCGACACCGACGAGAGAATGTCGGACTTGATCAACAGGGCTTGGCCAGTCGTCCAAGAACTCGAAACGATCCAGGTAGACTTCGACAACATCAAAGAGATTGTCACTACTGAGTTTGGCAACCTGGAGCCGAATAGTAGCGCCCTCGGCACGCTGTGGGTCCGCCTCCTCCGGCCGGGCGACATGAAGTACCTGGATGGCTCACACGAGCTGCTGTTAAACGACGACATGGTGGCCTTTTATGCTACAGCGTCGGCGATGATGCGCGACACCTGGGCTGCTCTAGTGCAAGCCCGGTCCGAGCTAGACGAGTTTCAGACCGGTTCCGGCAATATAAAGGCCCTACTCGTGGAGCAGCCGGTCGAGCTCATCGCTGATACTCTGAGGGATTCTATAAAGAGATTGGACGAGAGTCACGAGAACTTTAGAGCTGAGTGGGCCGCCTGGAGGGAAGAAAAGATGGGGTTGGGTCGAGGTCTTCCTGAAATTGATCGCTGAAAATCGTCGTGGTATCTTGACGGCATTGGTGATCAAGGGAGCGCAGTGACGGTTTATGATGGGGTAGATAGAGCTGATTGGATTAGTTTTGTTTGGCAATACCACTTCAATGTCTCCGATGGTGGAGTTCTGGATCTCCGAAGTACTGGGCTTGAGGTTTGCTTGTTTCATGTCTTGGGACGACGTCGTCGTATATTCTTCTTCTTTTTTACCTCCGCTAGGTACTCAGCTTCTGCCTCAGCTTGGTGGTGCGGCTGGCACAGGCTGATCTGATCGATCCCCACCACACCTCTCCAATAATACTCCTGGGCTTCGTATGTGTCAATGTGTGAGTGTACTGTAAGACGGCGGGATACACATGAGCAGGGTCGCATCCATCCAATTGCCCACCCCAACTTCCATCAACGGATGGAATAATTGAATCACAGGATTCCTCCCGTCTGTTTCAAGCCCCGACCCCAGCCCTTATTCCTCTACCACCTTCTTAGCATGGAAAAACCGTGCGATGCCCTGATCCTGCCCTGCCCTGTCCAGTCCTCCCTGCGGTGCGGGGAAGCCCTAATTGCGTGCATCGCCTCATCCCTCAGGTTGACTGCCCGACGAAGGGGCTGCAGGCACTTAACTAAACCTCCTGCGTTGCCTTGCCCAGATCAGGATCAAGGCATGCATGACATGCCCCCCCTCCCCGCTCCTCAGGCAACGCAACCTACCTACCTTACCAACCCCGCCACATCAGGGCATATCGTTCGTTCCTCGGGGACGACGGTAAGGTATCTTACCTGGTAGTATAAGGTGGTATTGGTTGGTCCTGCTCTGCCGCGGCTGCGCTTAGCAACCCCCCCTCCACCCCCCCCGCCCGACCTGACCTGACCTGACTGCCTGCCCGGGATCTCATTCCTCCCACTCACACACACACGGCGGTAATACGGATGGATACAGACAGGCACGAGGAAATGAAACGAAACGAAACAGCAAGCGTATACAGACCTACTGTAGCGGCGGGCCGTTGGGATCCAACCCTTGGATCGTTGGATCTGGGATTTGGATTGGGGGTTTGTTTCATGTTGTCACCCCACACCACCACCACCACCACCACTAAGGTTCCGTCCAGCAAGCTGGGCTGTAATAATCCTTGGTGGGGAATTACGCCGGCCGGGAAGGCTAACGCAGGTACGGGTATAAAGACGCATTGACGGATCTTGTGGGTGGAGTGGCTCGGGGAACTTTGGCGTGTTTATTTTCAGGGAGTTCCATCTGAGTGGTGGTGAGGGCCGGTTCTCAGGTTGTTGTGCGGGGTGGTGAAGGATGGCTTTTTTGCCGAAGAGGATGCGGGAGGGCAAGGCACCCGGCCTTCCTTCCAGGTACTTTGCCTTAGTAACCTCGATCCTTACCTCGGTGAGGGCGGGGTTGGAGAGGGGGGCTGTTGCCGATGATAGAGTGAGTGATTTATCCTCGAGACGATCGAGGACAGGCATAGGGCGGGAGGGGGAAAAAGCTGGAGATCCTCAGCTTGATATTCGGCTGGAATCAGCTGTTATTCGTGTCGAGGTGAAAGTTGGGGGTATCAGCTATTTTGGTCAGCTAGAGTCCCACTTACACCCACAATACCCTTCAACAGACTCAGCTTTCATCCACCTGTCAACGCCCCCAAAAGCCCCCAAACAGCCCAACATGGAACATGTACGTACCTAATTCCTCTCGCCTCCGCCGCCGGATAAGCCTCACGCCCCCCGATATCCGCAGCGGGGTTAACGGGGTCCGGCGCAGGCTCGCATGCTGTAAGCCCCGGGAGCCGAGGCGATGCGCATGACCCCGGTGGGTGCACAGCCATACTGCGGACCCAGATGCAACGCTTCCGGACCGTCAACCGGTCAACCGCGGATCTCTGGGAAAGATGGGGTTGTCAACCCGGCAGGCATCTTTGTCAGGAATTGAAGAGCTGGAATTACCACGTTTGGTAAACACGAGTCCCTACCAGCCCGAACGGAACTGGGGACTCGACACATGCTCTGAGCTGAGGACCAGGGTGCTGTCTGCCTGCTGTCAGTGTTCACCGTAACTTTGTGTGAAGCATTGAAGATGCTGGAGAGGGCCGCGGCTGGTTTGTGGAAAAGACATTGCGGCGGACCGGGACATGGGATGGATTTATAAAGAACAGAGAAAGAAGTTGAGGGAGCTGCACTGGAAAACTGGAAATGCCCAAGCAGCAGCCTGCAAGGTACCCGACACCACTGGACCCGACCTCGAGAGCCAAAAGCCGACCCAACACTCACTGTGCCAGGGCAGTGGAGTCTTGCTGCAAGTCAGCGCCAACAGATGCAGATGGAAAAGACCCCATCCAATGCACTGCAATGTATGAGCGGGAGGAACGAAAGGGGCCGTCTGTTGGGCCTGAAATCGTCCAATGTTTACGCACGGTTTTGTGTGGAAATGCAATGCAATCCTGGCGGGACCCGGAGCTAGGGAGGCAGCGGGCGGAGTGGATATTTGCCGTGTTGTTTGGTGGCTGGTGGTGGAGTCGATGCATATTGAATTCAACGACACGACAACAACAATACTCATGAGATAGTAGTAGGTAAGGTAGATACGTAGTATAGTATATACCTGTATTTGCTTCGACCACAACAACCTATATTTACACATCGCCGTTCTCCCAAACTAAAAAGCCAATCATGGAGACGGCATCACCGCATAGGTAGACATGCGCTTCGTCCATCCATAAACCCTCCCCCTGAACACCACCAAGTAGAACGACGGGTAAACCCGAATAAAAAGAAAAAGTGAAAGATCAGAAGAAGAAGCCCAAAAAAAAAAAAAGGAATGTGGTATCAACCCAAAAACAACCAACCAGCCGACAACAACACCCAGCAAAGTTTTGCAACCCTCCTCCCCGCCCCAACACACCTTGCCTCTTTGCGCCTCCCCGTGTGAATGCTGCCAGATAAAATGAAATGCCAAAAAAAAGGTCGGTAAAACGCCTTGCCGGAAAAGATGTGTCAAAAATGCCCGGTCCTACCGCCCGCATGCCTGCTTTGAACACCTTGTAAATGACCGAACCGGGTACCGCCAGGCGCCGTACCAGTTTGTTGTTTGATGAGGACGAGGATAGGGAAGAAGGGAAAGGGAAAGACAGAAGTGAAAGTGAAAATGACAATGAAAAGGAAAGTGGGAAAGATACAGCGTGTTGTGACAAGATACACATGGCCATGGTTCCATGTTGCCATACATGAACATGAGGAGAATGTCCAGATCAAATCTGATTCCCCTCCACCGGCCCAAACCCAGCCCCCGACACATGCTCGGCATGCCACGTCAGGAAATCCCCCAAATCATGGCTGAGATTGAAACCCATCGGCACCATGTACTCGTTGCCCTCGACGTCGTGGCTCACAACCAGGTCCATCATGGGGCTCTGCGGCAGGCTGGCGATGCTGTCGACGCTGGGCCGCCGCGTCGCGTCGATGGCCAGGCCGGCGTGGTTGCGGCTCTCAAACGACGCCGAGTGCGTCAGCTTGGGCTTGGGCTTCTGGGGCTGCTGCCCGAGCGCCGTGCTGCTCGCGCTGCGCCGGTGCCGCGAGTAGCCCGGCCCCGCGGGAGCCAGCGTGGGAGCCGGGAAGAAGCGCCCGGCGATGGAGTCGCTGAGGGAGAGGTTGTTTTTCCCGCTGCCGTCGGTGTCGGTCGCGGCGGGCGGGTCGATGCGCCGGATGCCGGGGCTGCGGGTGCCGACGACGGTGCGCGGGCTGCTGCCCGGGGTGGAGGTCGGCGAGGGCGGGGACAGGGCGGGCGTGCGAGGGAGGACGGGCGTCCACGGCTGGGTCGGGGTGCGCGGCTCGCTGGGGCCGACGAGGGTGCCCGCGCTGTGGAAGCCGAAGCTCCCGAACCAGGCGGCCACCTCCTCGAGCTCGTCGAGCTCCGCCTCGGACGGCCGCGAGTAGTCGGTCGACTCGCCAAAGAAGTCGCCTGCGCCGCCGAGGATGGCCATCTGAAACGCCGTCCAGTCGAGCGACTCGTCGACGGCCGCGGCCAGCTTGCCGATGGGCAGATCGGCCTTGGCAAGGCGGATCTGGCCGTGTCGGAAGGCCGGCATGGTCAGCGTGCAGGGGTTGCTGTCGAGGAAGATGTAGTCATCCGTGTTCACCTTGCTGGCGGATCCGAGCGGTTGCGGCGTTGAGGTTGGTGACAGGGTCGCTTCCTCGGGACCTGTCGTGATGATTTCGGGAATGGTGGGGAGCGGGGGCAGTTGTCTGCTCGGCATGCGGCGATGCATGGGCGACTTCATCGGGGGCGGCATGGGCGATGGGGCCAGCTGGGGCTGGGCGGTCGGGTCATCCTCCACAATCATCATGATGGGCAGGTTCCCTTCCTCGTCGTCCCCGTTGTAGGATCTGGTGGTTGGCGAATCCGGCTGCTGTAGCGGCAACTCCGCCTCCTCTTCAGCCCGTGCCTGCCCATTGATTCCCTCGTCCGCTCCATTCACTTGCCTTTCCGGCAGCGCCGTCGGCGTCTTGCAGTCCTCCCCAACAATCTCTGCTCCCTGGTTCAGGACAGATGCGCGGGGCGTCACCAGGTCCTCGCCCGCCGCGGCGTCGAGGGAGTCGTCGAGGCTGAGAGGCTCAATTGGCGTGGGAGCGGTGCTCTTGTTGTCGACGTGCGTCACGCCCAGCTCGGGAGACCTCGTCCAGTGGGCTGCCCTGCTCATCCTGATCTCCCGCAGGGTGCTCTCGGGTAGCATTTCGTCGGCCTCGATCCGGTGGAAGATGCGTATTGTAAACAAGTCCTTGGCGCTCTCGGTCAATTGCCACATGGACGACTGCCTCGCCGGCGCACGTGGCCGCCGCCGGGACTTCTTTGACTTTGCCCGCTTCGGCCGCGAATTGGACGGGAGTCGGGCTTGGGCCGGCAACAAAGGGTCTTTGATGGACGTCTTTGTGGGCGACTTGATCGACTTGACCGAGCCCTGGCTGCGCCGCTGCGATTTCCTGCGTACAGGGGCGGCCCCGGGCGACGGGCCCTTGGGCTTCGGGAACTTGTCGAGCTCATTGTCGGATAGTTTTCCGTTGCTCAGCGTCTGGCTGAGCGTAATTGCATCGTCGGACCCGGGCGTGAGAGGTTGGGTAGGCGTGAGAGGTTGGGCAGGTGTGAGAGGCTGGACTGGCGAGTGAGGCTGGACCGGCGACAGAAGCTGAACCGGTGAGAGAAGCTGGACAGGGGAGAGAAGCTGAACCTGCTGGGGGAGGGCGGCATCATTGCCGTCTATAGGTGTTTCTGGCGGCGGCGTTACCGTGATTGCCTCCGGAGAGGTCGGCTGGGTGCTGTTGGCGGTCGCAGGCGTGGTCGGAACGGTATCCGGCGAGGCCACCGGTGTCTCCGGGCCCATCTCTGCTTGCTGGGGAGGGGATGAGGGCGGCGTCAGTTGAGCGGGCTGAAGGGTGCGGGCCGAAACTGGACTCCTGCCTCGCGGCGGTTGTTGTTGATCTTCAAACTGTTGAGGGAGAAGAAGTGGACTCCTTTGAGGACTCCTCTGGGGGCTCATTAGGGGGCTCGCCAAAGGACTCCTGTCCGGGCGACGGGGAGGCGAGGACCGAGGGCTGGCATTCACGGCGTAAGCGGTGCCATTGTCAATGCTGCACAAAGAAGTCGTCGACGACTGCGGCGTGTCGGGCAATGGCGGGATGCAGATGATACGGTGCAGGTCCTCGCTCCGGCGGATATCGATGCTCGGCTTGGACCGCTTCATCAGCCCCATTGGCGGTCTCCATGTCTTGATCCTGCTGAGCGTGTCCATATCTTCGTCGTCGTCGTGGTAGAAGTACGACCCCTCGTAGTCCTCGGGCCCGTCATGCTGCTTCTTTTGGGGGCTCGGGATCAGCTTCCGGATGCTGAAGGTCGGCCGGGACAACATGGTGGGTGCTGCTGTCTGGGAGTGGCTAAGAGAGGAGAGAGAGGAGAGGGACGGGGTGAGGGATGTAGCACATGGCACGCAGGTACGAGTGAGGGGATCCAGGGAGACGGTTGGGTGTCCGGTCACCGCATGCCACTGTCGTCCTGTTGTCGGTCGAGAATGTGACGACAAAGCCAACAGACAGACACACGGTGAGAGGAGAGGAGAGAGAGGCCAGACTCGCCGGGAAGGACAGGACAGGGCCGGGGGCGCGGGGGCAGAGAGGGTTGTAACGTTATGGACGCTGTAATATTAAACAGAGCGGCGCATGGCCAGTCGACTCCACGAGGGACGGCACCCGCCGGGGCCGCCTCGCCCTGCGACTGGCTCGGGTCTCCATTGTGTGTGCTACTCTTGTTGCGCCGAGTGTGGCGTTGCCCGCAACCAAACCTGCAAAGAATGCAAGACCAGGGCCCCGGTTCCGCCAAGAAGGCTGGGGCCGCACCAAGCGAGCGATGGGGCCAAGGGTGCTGAGGTGCTGAGGGGAGACTGCTCTCTCGTCACTCATCACCCGGCTTTTCCTGGTCTTATTCTTACGCCATTGCCGCATTGTTGGCCAGCCGTCATGCGAGCTGCTGTCCAGCTGTGTCATGTATACGCAGCGCTGAACCTCAATGGCGGCCATGGAGCCGCGGTTCGTCGAGCAGGCCGATGGCCCTTTCGTCGAGTCAAGGACCCGGGAGGAGCATCGCCAGGTGATGGAGTGATCGACGCGTAACCTGATGGAGAAGGCGGCACTGATCCTTGTTTCTTCACCTTGTCGTCTCGCACTGCAGCGGCCACCACGATCCCGCGCGATCGCGCACTGCGAGCATCCTGCAGCACGAGGACCCGATGTTGTGGCCTCGCATGCCCTGGTGCTGGATCGGATCCATTGTCCCAGCTCGCAGGCAACAGAAAACGAGAGTGTGAGACGGGCAAGGAGAAGGTCTGCAGTGGTGGGTCTTGTCTGCAACGTTAACGGCGCAACTCCATCTTGAGGTGAGACCTCGGCTGCACTGGGGAGCTGCTCCTGGTTTCCTGTCTGTGATGAGCTCGACCAACATCATGCTGTTGGCAAGTCGAGGGCGAGCGAGCTGGGAGCTATTGCTGGAAGCAATATGAAACGGGCTCGGTGTTGATGCGTTGCTCAGTAAGTTGGGGGCTCTCACGCGCAGCTCGGTGCGGCATGCCGCCTGGTGACCAGGCACCGCAAGGGCACAGTGAGCGAAGCTACTTAGTAGGTGTGATGGGGACGACCGAATTGCGCCGTGGCCTGCGGGCAGCAGCTGAATCACCAACACCAACAGCGGGCAGCTCCATGGATCCGGCTGTTGGAGTTGCAGAGCAGAGCATGAAATCAGGATAGGAATGAGGATTCCGCCTGTGGTGTATCATCCAAAAACGAAGCCGTGTCAATCGAGCATCTTGCCGGGGCTGAGCTTCTCCGGTGCACCCAGGCTTGTTGATGTGATGGATTCAGTTGGCGGATGGATTGGCTCTCGAGTTCGGACGAGAGCGGGCGGCATGGCAGATCTCTGCAGAGACGGGAGTGCCCCGCACCAGGCGGACAGTGTGCAATCTCGGCTGGCCGGGAAGGCGCACTGGCCCAGTCGGCCGTTTCGATCTGATCAGTGGAGAAGCTTGCGCTATCGGCAAGCTTCGCGGCTGCCCAGATGATTAGCGGCCGCACTGTGCACGAGCCCACTCCTGCCCTGCGCGGACCTGGCGGGCGGGGATCTGGAACGCAACCCAATTCGGCCGAGCCACCTGAACTTGGAGGGAGAGGGAGGCGCACTTTCAGCAGCACCCTTCCAATTCCGGGCCGTCCTCGATATCCAGGCAACCAGTTTCCAATTCCAACCTACGCCAGAGCAAACACGGCGTATTCGCAGGAATTGGCATTCCGCCGGCGGGTTTCTGTGCGACGCTGCCCTCGCAAGCGGAGATGGTCAGTCCCACGTGCAACTTGCAAGGGAGAGGAGAGCTCGCTCGCTTGGCGCTGAGTGGATTCTCACCGAGGAGGCTAGTTTAGCTCCCTGCGGGCGGATGATTATCTCGCCAAGCTTGTCGCCCGAGCCTCCCGCCGAAACGAGACAAGACAGAACAGACGAGCCCGCAGCCCCCACGGGCTCTCGGAACAGGCTCCCGCGAGACCTCATGGATAGCCCCGGGCAGGCTGTCGATGAGGTATCGGCCCAATGATGCTCACAGCCCCGTGCGATACCTTCGTTCGATGATGTGCAGGCCCTCGCCGTGCAAGCGCCGACAGCCGCCGTCTCCAGGCAACAAGGTTGTCGAGCCGAGCAGCGCCCAGATCATGGCAACTTCTCGACCCTGTTCCCGCAGGGATTTTGCGTCGCCTGCACACCATCTCGACTGCAACTGCCGCGGTGGTGCATGCGCCGAGGCGCCCCAGCCAACCAGAGACGCCGTTGGCGGGCAGCAAGCGCACAAGCGGGAAGCTTCGCCACAACCCAGCACGACACATGCCCGATCGGGAACAGCGTCTGGAGACCAGCGTCCAAGCTGCGCGGCCAAGCGTCCCGGTTCCTGACTTGCGCACCTCTGTTGCCCAGGGCAGCCGTCGTGCGTGCGGCGGCGGTGCTCTCCAAGTCTCCACCCTCGCCGGCGGGCGTATTCCGATGGTCCTGATGGCCCTGATGGCGCCGTGGGAGGCTCCGACACTAACCCAGCAGGGAGACAAGATGCTCGGCCGAGCTTGTTGCCTTGGTACGCCCTGTGCGGGTTGAAACGGGATCCCGTGTTAGCGCTCCTCCTCGGACACTGGGGAGCATCGCGACCAGACTATTGACATGAGGTCAGAGACGAAGCTGCTGCTCGTGTAACCAAGCAAAGGCCACGAGACCGAGCACCGGAGAGAACCGCCCGTCCTCATTGGATCGGGCGCCGTGATCCTCAATCTCCGCATGGGCGGGACAAATTGAGGCTTGTCAAACTCACGGACTTGAAGATTACCCATCGCACCGGACGGAGCCACGCCCGAGAACTCTCACCTCAGAGCATGGCAGCATGGTTCTGACGAGATCCTTTCACGGCGCGCCAATGGCGCTGCTGTTTCAAAAAATCGGTACCTGGGACTTCGCCACGGACTGATCGGTTCAATCGTCCAGCCAGAGGGCCAGGAACTCTCCACACTGTTGGATCCGTCGTGCGGCACCGATCCTCAGCCGACTTCCTATCAGAGACTGTCCCATCGCTCCGGTTCTCGAGGCCATTGGCCTCCACATGCCGTCCCAACCAACAGCCAGGCCCGAAACCGCGACCACCTCCGCTCACTCTGCAGCATCGCATCGGTGGGCCCTAACACAATGCCAACGACATACGAAGTATACTAGATACAGACAGAGCCGCCCGCACCTCCAACCCGCTCCCGCATCCCCCTCCCAGCGTTCGTTTTCATGCCGGCCCGGGACAATGTTGGTTGTCGCTGCTATGTATAGAAGCGGGAGGCCCCGTCGTTGCGCCCGGCCTGGCCTTCTCGGCCGACCCCGGAGACAAGCCCGTGGGATGAGGCTCGAACGCCGCCGCCGCCGCCGCCGTGGCAAGTGCCTCATCCGCCAGCCGTGAAACCAACTCACCCGAGCCCTGCCGGATCCGCAGAGCCCCGCTGTGCCGTGCCCGGCTGCCTGTTATAGTTCAAACCCGGCCGCCGGTGCGGGCCCTCCTCCATCGGGGCTTTCTTGCTCTTTTTGTTTCATCCTCGTGCTTCGCCGATTCTCTTTCGGCCGGTTGGGTGTTGTTGGCTCACACAAGTCCATCCTAACGACCGCTATTGTTTCTAGCTGATGACTGCTGACGACGGCGGCGGCCATGTGTGATGCAGGCTCAGAGGATCTCGTTGGCTCTCTGTATGTCTCGAGTCGTGGTTGTCTTGAGAAACGACGACGCTGCGTGTGTCGGCGTGTGGACGTACTTCTTTTCGAAGGGGTCCGGCCGGCCGTCCTGTTCGGGACGCCAGCAGCGGGAGAGGGATCCGAGCGAGGACTTGATCAGGCCGAGTGGCAGGCAAGTCCGCGTTTCCTTTGGTGTGCCATCTCCGGCGCCCTCGAGGTCGCGGTAGTTGTCGCGCGCCATTGTGTGAGTGATGTCTGTTCTGCCGTAAGGGGTTGAAGCAGATGTCAAGGGAGTAATAGTATGTTGGTTGCGGTTCGGCGGATATAAGAAACAAGTGCTTTGGAAACTCAAGAATCGTTCCAGGAATACCGCGTCGGCGATATATCCAGCAGATCCATTCCTCGCGACGCAGGCGGGAGGCAACGACGACGCTGATATAAGCGCCAAAAAAGGGAACAAAGTTCCACGCCATGAGCTGACACCCGACGCCGTGGGCTGGAGCACCATCTTTCTCGTCTTTCCAACTTTCCATTGGCAGATCGGTAGCGAACCTGTGCCGGAGGTTGTCTACTCGGAGCCGCACGTTGGGCCCAGAACCCCGTCGGTCACCCGACAGGTGGCAGATGGCACCGGTACTCGTGGGCCCAAACCAAACCACCGGGAATGTGGCGAGAGCCTCACCCCCCTTCCACGCGGAGAAACGCGAAATGTGAGACAGATCTCCATCGTCAGCCCTTCCTTCTCTGCAAAACCATTCGTTGTGTGGTTCCAGACCCGGCTTTTTCTCTCTCTGTCTCCCGCCGTGTGTCTCATGGCAAGCGGAAGGAAAACTGGGGGAGCCGCGATCGACTGCGTGCGGTGGCTTTGAGCTGAGCTGAAAAAGCTCCGGTGCATGAGCCGTCCGCATGAGCTTCGACACAAGTGACCAAGACCGTGCCGACGACTCGGCCAGTGGCAGGCCGGGCTCGGCGCCACCGTTCGGTCGAGCCGGGCTGAGAGGGGTTTTCCAAATGCCCATCTTCTGCATCGTCATCATCGTGGGGAGCTAAGAGGGCGGGTTTGTAAGTGCCGAGTGTTCTGGCTTCGTTACTTTTATCTCTTCCATCTCTTTTTGTATGGCTTGCCAGTATCAATGGATATAGAAGAAGCAGGGAGAGGGGAGGTAGAAAAAGGAGAGAAAAGGACATGAGACCAAAGAAGACAAAAAGAGTTGGCCACTTGCCGACGGAAGGCGAGTGCCTACCTACCAGTACAACGGCA
Organism: Parachaetomium inaequale; assembly: GCA_033296685.1. Classification (NCBI taxonomy): domain Eukaryota; kingdom Fungi; phylum Ascomycota; class Sordariomycetes; order Sordariales; family Chaetomiaceae; genus Parachaetomium; species Parachaetomium inaequale. The sequence goes on along the minus strand of MU854355.1, from coordinate 39,180 downwards.
TCCATGCCATCCATCCCCCTCCTCCAACCAAACCAAACCAAACCACGCAAAAGTTCCCTCCCTCCCACTGGCTCGTCAGTAAGTCACTCACCCTCAGACATGTCCGTCCTCGCCCTCGTTGCACCATTCCGGTGGCGTTGTCGTGCCATGCCATTTTTCCTTTCTCGTGGCGTCCTCCGTTCTCTCCGCACACTTCCGAGTTCCAACCAACCCTTTGGGTCGTCCACCCTCCCTTCTAGACAGATGCGGTGGTGGGTATCACTAGCCGGGAGGTAGTCAAGTCTGAAAAGGGAAATGCGGCTTGGGGGTCTGGATGCGGTTGATTCTCTTGGAGGGGTGTTCGTCGAGGCTCGGTCGTTTGTGGGAGCCGCATCGCATGCTCTCTCTGGTTAGGGTTTACCTGGTTGGTGTTTTTGCCTCGTCCTCCCTCTCCCTGCCCTCTTCCCCGCCCACGGTCTCGGATATGTTGTTGGTCTGTTACTGGGCTGACTGTGGGCTGTCTTGGGTTCTTCTTTGCGGTGAAGAGTGCTGCTGTCTGGGATGATATTGCGAGGGTTTACTTACTCAACAGGGCCACGGAAACGTCCATTTGGCCCTCATGCTCTCCTGGTAAGTTCCGTGGTATGAAATTGACGACCTGTATGGCCCCCACGCGGAACTTGGGCAGCGGGTGGTATTTGCACTGTATCTCCTCGCCGGATGGTATAATGCCGTTGCCATGTGGTCAACGAACGAACGACAACCGACAGAGAAGGGGCTGAGACCGGAGCTCGTTGTCGATCTGTTACATTCTCGCCCCCTTTCGCCTCTGATCTCCCCCCGCTTTTCCGCTAGCCGCTCAGCCGCGAGATAACCTGTGCGCTATGGTGGTCCGGCGCCGTGGTAATGGTGGCGGGCGAAGGCGGAGGAATTCGGTTCGGAGAGTTCGCTTCTCTCGCTTCCCGAGAAGGCGGATAATGTGGTGTACTTTTTGTTACTTTTTGTACATGTACATACTTCCTGGCCGTCTCTTGAGCCGATGAGCAGGAGAACAATCGGTGAGGCCTGTCTGTCAACTTTCCCTGACCGAGACCTTGAGCTCGACTACTGAGACATGGGGTTCTAAGCCCTATTGTCGTATGACATGGAGGGACACAGAGCGTCCATCCCAATCAGCCTATACGCCCCTCGGACGTCCTCAAGAACATATGCAACAAATCGAGGAGCTAGTGCGGCTGGCTTCGACAAGCCCGCCACATGGTGTCCGAAACTCCTCCATCTACTGTTCCGCTGATGCGAAGGAGTAAAGCAAAATATGTACCTCAAAGCGTTAACGCTAGCATTGGACCTGATTGCCTTGTCCTCTTCCTCAACTTCTTAGCTCTAGGTTGCACCTGGAGACCCAGATGTTGAATTCGACGGTGTAAATTGCAAGTCTAGAACCACCTAACAACCAAACTCCCAACCAGGCAACCTCCCAACAACAACCATCTACTCTTCCATCTCCCCGCCCTCCTCCCCTTCCTCATCATCCTCCCCCTCATCCTCGCAAACAGCATACGGCACAAACCGAAAGTCCAAAAAGCTCGGCCCCGACCCCTCCACCTCGACCATAAGCTGCATGCTCAGCACCCCCTGGCCGTCCCCGCGCAGGCTGACCTTGCTCGCGATGCGCATGGCCTCGCTCGCCGACTTGATGATGTCAAACTTGAACGTCTGCACCCACCGCTTCCCAACTGAAAAGGTCTCAAGCAGGTCCCGCCCCTTGGCAAAATCCACGCTGCTCGACCCCAGCGGCCCGCCCGAGCTGGTCAGCCGCAGGTAGGGCTCCCCGCGGGACGCGGCAATGGTCAGCTTCTCGGGGCTGGTGGGCGCCAGCTCGGTGAGCGCGTCCAGCAGCCAGCGGGCCGACGTGATGATCTTGAAGGACAAGTCCTCGATGTCAAAGGGTATGTCTTCGGGCGCCTCGGGCACGTACGTGGTCAGGTTGCAGGTCGTGCTGACGCCGGCCTCGTCGAGCACGATGCTGAAGGGCTCGCCCTCCTGGGCGTAGGCGAGCGAGCACGTGCCTGACATGCCGAGGGTCTGGTTGGAGAAGGCGTCGGAGCGGTAGTTGCGCAGGTTGCTGCGGTAGGGATCGACGTCGGCTTTGGCCTGGCGCGCGGCGGCGTCGGCGGCGCCGAAGATTTGGAGGGTCTCGAGGAGGGCGGGGAGGGAGATCTGGAAGGTTGGGGGTGTGGGCTCGTCGTCGTCTTCGACGTCTTCGGCGGGGGTGGGGACGGAAGGGAGGTTGGTGGTGTAGGTGGTGAAGAGGCTCTTGCTCCAGTGTGCGACGCCTGGAAAAGTCAGTATCGCGGAGTCCTTCGAGGGGTTTGCCAGTTGCACCCACCTTGCATTACCCGGGCATGGTCGGCCGCAAACCTCAGGCCGTTCTCTGTGATGTCGACGTGCACCTTGTTCGTAAAGTTGATCGCCTTGAGGAGCTGGTACAGCGGCCTCGTGGAGCTGGCAACCGCGCGGAAGAGGGGGGGCGCGGGAGCAGAGCCCTGGGTCTCCATGGTGATGTAGGGGAGGGCGCGGGGAGTATGTATCAAGCCTCAACGGGACGTCTGCTTGGAAATGCGCAAATCGACTTGGTTTCAAAAAATGCTATGGTACAGACTCGGCGAGAGGCTTGGGTATCTTAGACGTAAACTCCAACCGCACAGAACATGTAGACCACGCCAAACCTGCGACTGTGTTAGACGGGCCTTGGAGATGGAGGAGGGGGCGATCGACGTACGCAAGCGCCAGGGATGCTGGGACGGCGAGGAGGGGCAGGTTCACCACTGATCGATCTGGACACAAAATAATCAGCACATGAAGTCAAGTAGAGAAGACGTGCCGGACGTACTCAGAGTAAATGCGCCGCCGAGGCCGAGGCCGAGCACCAGCAGGACGAAGGCGACGAGGAATTGACTGTCCTTGCCGACGGCGGGGACAAAGGGCGAGCCAGCTGCTGCCTGCCAGACCTCATGCAGTGACGAATCCATGTGCTGCGGATGGGGTTATCGACGAAGCTGAGAATTGCCGCGGATTCGCAGTCTGGGAAGCAGACCGAAAGAACGACGCGAGTTGGTGATGTGGTCTAGTCTGCAACTGCAAAATGTCAATTGGACAGCTTTCGCTTGCTGCTTGTCCGCTGAAGCTTGGCAGAGACAGGGAGCTCCCGCTCGCCTAAAAGTGGCCCCTGCAACAGCTGGGGAGGTGACCCACTTCTCTCCGCATCATCCTCACCCGTGGCGCGCAGCATCATCAACCGCGACTTCGAACCCACGCCCCGCGCCAACTCTGCCATCGCGGAACCGCCGTGATCCATCAAAATGAAGGACGAGAGTAGGTTTACTCCTTGAGTACCTCTTGATATTTACTTGCCGACCCATTTTGCTAACCCAAACCGCCGCAGACGGGAAGCGCAAGGCGTCGGACGAACCATCGTCGCCTGTCGCATCTAAGCGCGTGAAGCACGACAACTCGGCCGAGCCCGAGAAGAAGCCTGCGAAAGTCCCAGCAATTCCCTTCCCAGAAAAGGTGACCCAGCCCGCTCTCTTCAACCCGCTCGCCTCTCGACTACACACAGCACCGCTAACATCACATCCAGCCCGCCGTCATCGAAGAGCGCAATGGAGAGATCGAATTCCGCGTGGTCAACAACGACAACGACCGCGAGAGCCTCATCATCCTCACCGGCCTCAAGTGCATCTTCCAGAAACAACTACCCAAGATGCCGAAAGACTACATCGCGCGCCTGGTCTACGACCGCACCCACTTGTCGATCGCCATCGTGAAGAAGCCGCTCGAGGTTGTAGGTGGCATCACATACCGGCCGTTTAAGGGGCGCCAGTTTGCCGAGATTGTCTTTTGCGCCATCTCGTCCGACCAGCAGGTCAAGGGCTACGGCGCCCACCTCATGTCCCACCTCAAAGACTACGTCAAGGCGACCTCGGACGTGATGCATTTCCTGACGTATGCCGATAACTACGCCATAGGCTACTTTAAGAAGCAGGGATTCACTAAGGAGATCACCCTCGACAAGTCGGTCTGGATGGGCTATATCAAAGACTACGAAGGCGGCACTATAATGCAGTGCACCATGCTGCCCCGCATCCGGTACCTCGAGATGGGCCGGATGCTGCTGAAACAGAAAGAAAGCGTCCAGGCTAAGATCCGGGCCTTCTCCAAATCCCACATCGTCCACCAGCCCCCGAAACAGTGGCAAAAGAACGGCGTCTCCCAGATCGACCCGCTCTCGATCGAAGCGATCCGCGCCTCGGGCTGGTCGCCCGACATGGACGAGCTCGCGCGGCAGCCGCGGCACGGGCCCAACTACAACCAGCTGCTCCACCTGCTCAACGACCTGCAGAACCACCCCTCGAGCTGGCCGTTCCTGACGCCCGTCAACAAGGACGAGGTCATGGACTACTACGACGTGATCAAGGAGCCCATGGACCTCTCGACCATGGAGACCAAGCTCGAGGCGGACCAGTACACGACGCCCGAGGACTTTATCCGCGACGCCAAGCTCATCTTTGACAACTGCCGCAAGTACAACAACGAGACGACGCCCTACGCCAAGTCGGCCAACAAGCTCGAGAAGTTCATGTGGCAGCAGATCAGGGCCATCCCGGAGTGGTCGCACCTCGAGAATTCTTAGGGAGCGTTCTCTGCGGCGGCGGAGCCCAGGGGCAAGACGGTGCAGGACGGCGTCGTTGTTCCGAGCGGCAGTGTTCCAAGCGGCAGTGTTCCAGAGAGTGACGAGACGCCCAAGCGGCGCCGGGGTCGGCCTCCGGGTCGGGGTGGGAGGCGGGTTGGTGGGGCGCAGTGACCATTGGGTGGAAGGACGGGGAGATTATGAACGGGGGGCAGGTAACCACTGGACGGAGGGCATGAGGCGGCGGGTACGTGATTGCATTTTTACCGGCGTTGAAACGGCGGCGGCGGCGGCGGCGGCGGTTGGGTGAGGTTCTGGCGTTTGGGGGAGGTCACGGACACTCCGGAGAGCGAATCCGGGAGGGTTATCTATTTCATTGCATAGCACTTGATTCGGTCCAACAACAAAAACAGGACCGTATCATTAACCACGTCCAGTCATGTCATGCCAGTCTCAAGTAAGCCCACTTCGTGTGTGAAACCAAGAAAGAACCCGAGGTCATTAGGTATCATTTGAACTCGACCACCTATGCCAGGGCAGGTCGGTCAGCTAATCCCGGGTACGCATACCCCAGACTGCCTTACCCGGCCGGGAACGTCCGCCAGCATTACAAGAACAAGACAATAAACACTAAAGCTACTATACGTAGTAGGTAATAAAAAGAAGGATCACTCGTAAGACATCACCCATCGAACCGCTCAACTTCACTCAACTCAACCCAACTCAACTCACCCACCTCCCCCTCACATCCTCCTCCTCCTCCTCCGCAGCTTAACTTAGTCTTACTCATCCGCAGCTTACTCCCTCTTCCTCCTCCCAAACATCTTAGTCCACTTCGCATCCCACGGATCCAGCTCCACAGCCCTCCTCCCCCACAACCCCCCACCACCACCCTCACCACCACCCACACTCCTCCTCTTGGCGTCACCAGAATGTGTATGCGCCGCAGTAATATTCCCACAATCCGGCCTGGTCAACCCCTCCCCAAAAACATCCGCCGCCCAAATCAGCACGCCATTCGTCCACCCAAACCCCTCCACCACCTCATACTCCCCCCCGCCGCCCGCCACATTCGTCGCGTTATCAGCATACTTCTCAAACATGGTGCCCGTCGCGCCCGGGTTGACGCCCTGCAGCTGCGGCGTCTGGCTGGTCGAGCCGCCCGTGGCGTACCACGTGCAGAAGGTGGAATCGAGGTAGCGCTGCGCGAGGCGGAGGGCGAGGTTCTGGACGCCCTGGTAGGCCGGGTCGGATTCCCCAAACGTCGGCGGGGTGTTGAGCAGCCCTTTCATGAGGACGTGTTGGAGGGGGGGCCAGACGTTGGGCTGGTCCCATTGCTGGCCTGTGCGGAAGTTTGTGCCGGGGATGGCGCCCGCCTTGGTGTCGAGCATGTGCCCGACGCGGGCGTAGGCGAGCTGCACGGCGAGGGGGTTGGCTTTGAGGCTGGCCGGGGCGGCGCCCGTCCAGAAGGGGTAGAGCTGCGCGATGTCGAAGAGGACTTGGTGGCCCGCGGGGGCGCCGGCTTGGTCGACTGGGTCGGCGTCGGCGTCGGCGGGGACGAAGATGCGTTGGGAGTTGCTGGTTAGGTTGTAGTCGAAGTAGGACCAGTGGGTGGAGTTCCACATCAGGGCGTGCATGGCCTCGCTGCGCTGCTCGGCGGCGGTGGCGAAGCGCTTGGCTTCCGAGGAGTTGCCCGCCTGCTGGAGGTACTCGGCGATGATGACCTCGTTCTGGTAGAGGATCGAGTTGAGGTCGACGGGGACCGTGCCGCGGACGTTGAGCGAGCGGAGCGGGAAATAGACGTCCCGCGCGGCATCGTTCGGCGTCTTGAGCCACCGCGCCGTGTAGTCCCAGCCGGACTCGGCGCCGCTGGCCAGGTTGGCGTACAGCTCGGCCTTTTCCGTCTCGTTCAGGGGGGCCTTGGACGGGTATATTATGCCCGATGCCGCGTAGTAGGACGCGTTGTTGGCCGTGATGTAGTCCTCCCGGAACGACTCGGGGCGAGGCTGGTTGTTGTTGACATAGTATCTGTGAAGCACGCATAAGTCGGTGGCCATAGAGCTCGGCGGTCCCAGCTCGCTTACCTCTGCAGGGTGTACTTCTTGCCGTCGGCGGCCGTGATAGCCACGCTCCGGTTGTTGGTCCAGAACTCGTGCTCCTTGATCAGCAGCGGCAGGGCCCGCTCCAGAATGCTGGTGTCGTTGGTGTAGTCGACGTAGGTCTTGACCATCAGCGTCAGGAGCGGGGGCTGAGACCGGTTCAGGTAGTAGATCCGGGCGCCGTTGGGGATGAAGCCGATGGTGTCGACAAAGTCGAGGAAGTTCTCGATGATGTTCTTGGAGATGGCGGTGAAGGCCCCTCCGGTGCGCAGCAGGCCCTCGAGGATCCAGTACGAGTCCCAGTAGTAGGGCTCGCGGAAGCGGCCGCCGGCCACGACAAAGGTGCGGTTCACCGGGATGAAGCTGTTGGCGCACTTGGAGCAGTTGCCCGGGCCAGCGTAGCGCCGGGTCAGGTCGGGCCAGATGTCGATCACCTTGGCGACGAACTCCTTGATGGTGGCATCCTCGAGCTTGTCGAGGAAGCTCGGATCCGTGTCGAGCTCGCTCTTGGGCACCTCCTCGAGCTCGCCGCCGGCGGGCGCAAAATTCTCGGCCAGGAAGGCGTTGAGCTCCGAGTTGTTGGACAGCGGCTGGGTCAACCGGTTAAACGCTGCGATCACATCGTCCACGGGCTTGATGGTCGGCCTGGGCGGGGTCTCAGTCAGTCCGTGTCTCACCGCGGATCTACCGAGGGGGCCAGTCGTGCCAGTTGCGCCATGACTTACATGTCTACGAATGTCTTGGAATCCGAGAACGGCCGGGCCAGCTCAATGGCCTTCAGGATTTCGCCCTGGCAGTACAGCGGCGAGTCGCACGGCGCCGTGACCGAGCCATTGATGTACAGCGCCGCAGCGCTAGAGACGAGGCCGGCGAGTGCCGCCGTCGCAACATGTCGTGGCGCCATTGTGTAGCTCTCGGCACGTGGTGGTCCTACCGTGACGTGACTACGAGAACAGCGGGATGCTAGGGATGGGGGGAGAACGACGGGGGGCAGTGGCAGGAAGAGGTCGGGCCGGGCTATTTAACGAGAGGAGGTGTCTGCCACTCGGATGGATCAGAAGAGCCGAGAGGGGGGATCTCAAGAGCCGATACGGCGGCCGGGCTGCGCAGTCGGACTGAAGGCCGTCCGTCTTAGCTCTCCAGGAAACGAAGCTCTGGCGAGCTCTCGTCGGGACACCGAACCAACCCACAAAGTCGCACGTGCAACCCTGCTTGCAGGCAGCTGCAGCTCTAACTATTCAATACGTAAGGTGGTACTGGGGTGACGCCTGGATCCAAGGTTGCCAATGGCCTCCCCTGTCCGAGCGGTGGGCAACTTTGTGATCATGATCGTCGCTTTCTCCAATTTCTGTTTCTGGACGCGGTCGGAGTCGAAAAACAAGCCAGCGCCGTTTTCAGCTGCTTCTTCCAAAGTCGCAGCTCCAGCATGTCGTTTTGCATTTCTCGCATGGCGAAGACGTCCGCCCGTTTTTCTTCGGATTTCACCGTCTCGCACCTCCCCACGGTTGCATCTGACGCCGGGCAATATGCGAGCGGCAGGAAGGGTCGAGAAATTTGTTGGTGTTGGAGTTGCATTCCCCGCAGCCACAGGCTAATCCCCCGGCATAGCCCCGAATCCGGCGCCCTGATTCGCCCAATCCCCCAGGATTTGGTGACGTCAGGCCCGGTCTGATGCGGGACGGACAGGGGTTGTGCGGGGCTATTCTTAGCGTTCCCCAGCCGGCACTGGGCCTGTTCCCCGCCATTTCCACCATCCCGGTTGTGCAGTTTGCCTCTTCCACCCCAACCCAAGTTTCGCGGTGAGCAAACTTGCGATGAACATCCCCGGCCGGATTTCACGCCGTCAGTGGCGGCCGCTATTTTGCTTGGCTTTGTACCTGCCTTGGCCTGTGTCATATTCCACTTCTTGCTGGAAGCCCATCAGGGAGATCAACCCTGTGTTTCCTTCGGTACTTCGTGTCGCCGTCGTGTACGTCTCGACGGCTGACGTTAGATCGAGACGCACTGCTATTCTATTACAGTCACCCTTAGGAGGATGGGGTCTCGCCCAAAGTTCTCATCGTCAGACGATACCCGTTGATTGTTTTTTTTAAAAAAGGAGGGAGAGAGATCTATCTTTCCACTTTCCCTTTTCTTTTGATCTATTGTTTTTCTTTTTCCTTTATTTTCCTCCTTTGCTAACTTTAAAGTCGGGGAGAAATGTCAAGAGTCCGGCGCTAACAAACCAACAAGGATTGAGCTGTATTTCAACCCCCAACCTCGTCCATATTGTATATTACCACAGTATGTCGCTGGCCAGATTCGGAATTCAACCAAGACCGGTGGGTGATTCATAGCTGAATGGTCAAGGGCGGGCAAGTCCTGACTCACAAAGTGCTGCGAGAACGGCTTGCGTTCTGAATGGACCAGTTCTGTATGTCAGGCAGGAGGCGGCCCCAAGGCAGTGGATATTTGAGGCCTCTTTTGGAACGGCAAAGTTGCAATTTACGCGGCACATTTTGCCCAACACCGGGCAACGGAAGTTCAGCTTCTCGGCGGTCGAAGGAGGTGACCAAAGCAATGTTCACGTCACTGGGGCGGGCTGACGCGATCCCATCATGGCACAGCATCCATCGCAAAGAAAGCTGTTCAATCCCTTCCGCGGGACAGAATACCTCAACCGCGGGGGACACGGCCATATATTTCGACTTGTAAACACGGCGATTGTCGTCAAGATCGCACACCGCATCGTCAAGAGCACCCCAGCCGAAGAGGCCAGGGCGACCGAGAACCTGGAAATATTACGACGAGAGAGAGCTCTATACGAAGCACTGGCCGCCAAACCACCACACCCAAACATCGTCCAGTATCTCCTATCCACCGATATCGCCATCTTCATGAGGTTCGAGCCCGACACGCTAGAAAGGCGTCTCAGTCGCCGCTTCGTGACCCCCGTTCCTCCGGAACGGCAGTTCCGCTGGATCAAGGAGATCGCAAGCGCCGCGTCCTGGCTCGAGAGCCTCGACTACTTCCACGGCGACCTGCGGCCGGAAAACATCTTCCTGGATGAGACCGAGCATGTCAAGGCCTGCGACTTTGGGCGGGCGCGGAAGCGGGGATGCAAGATCGAGGTGGCGACATACCCCTTCTATCGCCCGGCGAAGCACGCAGTCGCCGGTCCTGCGCATGAACAGTTCGCCATCGGCTCCTGCATCTACACCATCCGCACTGGTGAGGTGCCGTATGGACAGTGGGAGACGCCTGAGCAATTCAGGGACATGTACCAAGCCCTTGGCCGGGGAGAGTACCCGCCAACCGAAGACGACGGTGTCCTCGGCCATATTGTCTCGTCTTGTTGGCACTCGAGCTACGGCAGCATGGAAGACGTGGAAGCAGCCGTCGAACGGGTTTTCGGCACGTTGTGCGAGCAAGGCAATCCTGCTGCTTGTCTGTCGCTGGAAGAACATGACGTCTGCGTGCGGAAGTGTCAGGAATTTCTCGCCCAGCAAGGGGAGGAAGGAGCACAAGGAAAATAATGGGGCCTGATCTCGGGAACTCCGGTCATTTGGGACTTGGGGTTGATCGAAACTTTTCTTCCAGTCTGTCTCGTAAAGCACGCACTGGCCGATGGTTGTTTATCATGGCGTATTTTGAAGACCAGGCAAACCGTCCTCATTGTGACCGATACATGGACGCCTCTCCGTCTCTGCTCTGAGATATCGCACCGCCCTCGGCCTTGCTATCGAATACTGCCTTGAAGATGTTTGCCAGCTTCGGCATGACTACATCGCGCCTCTCATAGATCTGGTAGTGTGTGACCAGCCTGCCGCCCATGAGCTTGAGGCCAGCCCCCTTCCCGAACTCCTCAAACTTGGCCTCCGAGCACCCAGCGTCGTCCAAGTCGATCCATACCATGTTGGTATGCACCGGGTGAACGAGCTTGCCTCCCAGGTCTGTCCACATCTTGGCCACCTCCTGTGCGAGGGCATGCGTGTTCCGCAGCAGGCCGCCCTCGCCGTTGGGGCCCCTGCCAAACGTCTCGTCGACGGCAACGCGGGCGGCCGCCGTGACAACGCCCGGCTGGCGCAGCCCGCCGCCAATCGACTTCCTCACCCAGCGCGCGTGCTTGATCACGTCCTTGCTGCCCAGCAGGACGCTCCCAATCGGGGCGCCGAGGCCCTTGGAGAAGCAGAGGGTCACCGTGTCGAAGCAGGAGGCAAAGTCAACCAGGCTACCGGCACCCGAGGCCGCGACCTCCCAGAGCCGCGCGCCATCGCAGTGCATCTTGAGGCCGTGCTCGCGAGCAAAGGCTGAGATGCGGCAGACCTCGGCCAGGGGCATGATCATACCATTGAGGGTGTTCTCCAGGCTGATGACGCGGGTGGGACACGTATGCACGTCGTCGTCGAGATAGACGTTGGCCTTGATGTCTTCCAGCGTAAGATGGACGCCATTCTTGGGCACGACCGTCTTGACCAGGGCGCCCGTCAGGGTCGCGACGCTGGGGAGAGGAGGGTCAGCAATGGCTTCCGATGGGACAACACAGAGGCTCCTCCTCGATTGGCTCTCACCCTCCAGCCTCATATTTCACGATATGGGAACGGTGGTCACACAACACCCCGTGCGGAGGCTGCGTGAGCAGGGACCTCAAGGCCAGCTGGTTCCCCATGGTGCCCGACAGGACGAAAAGGCCGGCCTCTTTACCCGTCAGGGCGGCGCAGTGGCTCTCCAGATCCGTCGTCGTGGCATCCTCCTGGAAGACGTCGTCCAACAGGGTGCACGACTGGATCGCGGCGAGCATAGAGGCCGTCGGGGTGGTCATGGTGTCGCCTTTCCACGGTCAGTCACGGGGCTGCGGGAACGGGGCTCGCCGGAACTGACTCCTGAGATCGTGGCCGGCGGCCCCGGCACTGCCGATCCAGGCATTTTGCCTCGGGGCGTCTGAGTTCTCGACTGGGTTTCCGTTTGCCGACGACATGCTGGAAGCTCGTGATGCCGATGTTCCAAAGGAGGCCTGGGTGTTTGGAGGAGGTGGCTTTCTTGAGCAGTCTCTGATGAGACTCGGAAACGAAACGCGGGGTGGAGAACGTGTCACGCCGCTCCTCCACCCTCCCGTCGCCGATATGACTCTGTGTCCGAGTCGCATTGCACCTACTAACCTCCCCTCAGTGTCCAGTCCCAGGTCTCCGGCTCAGGTCGGACGGGGGCTGCCGACAGTTTCCGGGCCCGAGCGGCAGGGAGGTCCGCGGGGCAGGCACGGTGGGGTTGTTCCAGCTGCCCGAACAAACCAGAAACAGGCAGAAGCCCACACCGATGAGAGCCACGGCAAGTGCTGTCGATGTGATGGATGCTGTTGGCGGGTGCGACCCGCCTGTGCGGGCAGATGCCCGGGACCCACTAGGTAGCCTGTAGCTTGCCTTTCCCGATCTTGCTCGCCCTCTCGTCCACCACGAGGTCCCAACAAACAGAGCCCTCCGCAGGTGGCAGCAACACAGCGAGACTGTTTCAAGCCGCCGCACTAGAACTCGTCTCAGGACTGGCCATTGGAATCCCCGATCCGGGGACCTCCAGCTGCGCCGGGTTGCGCTTCAGTTGTGCTACGAACAAAAAAAAGAAACCCAGCGGCCGCAGATGATGCAGGCGTCGCCACAGCGCCGAGTCCGACGGTTTTCGGGGCGGCAGGAATAACCAAGGATGAGCAACTTCGGCGAACTGTTCTCGTTTCGGGGAACACAAACGCAGGTGGTATAAGGATAAGGGCCCCCTTCCTCGCACTTTTCGCGTGGCTCTCTGTGAACAATGCCCGATGTTTGTTTGGGACGAATCATCCCCGCCTTCAACAATGATGCAGATCGAGACATCTGAAAATCATACGGAGCTAAGCAATTAATGTAAAGTCTTCCTCTTCCTCCCCCCTCAAGCGAGACACCCTCTAACTTAGCGCCAGCCAATTTGCACAGCCAAGAAACCCCGGCCAGGCGAACCCTCCAAATTACCCAACAACCGACACGGAAGCCACGCCAAACCCCGGCGAAATGCACTCCCATCATGAAATCATCAATTGCGTACGTCAATCTTCACCGGCTCATGTGGCTCATGTCTTCGGTACTCGAGCTCGCCCCGCAGTCGTTCGCCATCACCCCGCCGTTGAATCCCCCAGGAAGTCCGACAGGGTGTTGTCGGATCCCGCTTGGATCCTGCACCTGGCCCCAGGACACGGGGTGGCCAAGCCCGAGCTCCTGCCATCCCCAGTAGCTGAGCACCTCGGGCGTCGTGGTCTCGAAGCCCGCGAGGCTGCCGTCCTGGTAGACCTGCACGTTGTTGCTCAGGCTGCTCGCCATCACCGGGGAGGGTTGCCAACCGGGCTGGTTGAAGGGAACCGCATCCACCACGGGGCTTAGGGCTGAGCTGAATGGGAAAGCAGTCGGGAACCCTTCTGTCACCATATAACCGGCCGTCGACATGGCACTCACTGCCGGCATGAAGCTACCTGCCGTTGCTGGATATGCCGGAAGAAGCGGAACCGGCGGCAAAAAGGTGTTGGACGACGCAAGGCCGTCCGCCAGCGCGACGGCATTCGCAGGAACGACGGATCTGTGCCGTGACTGAGCTTCCGATGCTTGGGCACTCTGAGATCGACAGCTATCTGGCAACGACTCAGAACTCTCACTTCGTGGCTGGAAATTGGACGAATCCAATGTCGAATCGATCTCAGAGCTGGCGCTGCTGGATCTGTGCCGGGGTTTGCCCTTCTGACGGGCGTCTGAAGGAACGGTCGGGGATCTCGTGGCGGGAACTCTGTCGCTTGGCGGCGTACGCCACTCATGCCTCACCCGTTTCGTTGCCCCGATCACTCCTTGCTCCCTGGCGTTCAGCGGCAGCTTGGTGAGGAGCCCTCTGAGGATGCGGTACAGGGCTGCCGTTGTCTTGGACTGCGGCGCCACCTCGGCGAGCATGCCAAGGCATTTCTTGATCGCCTCGAGGATCGTCTCCCGCTGCGGGAGGTTGCGAGCCTCGTCCTGGAGGAACGCAGAGCACATGACGGTTGCCGCGTCGAAAATGCAAAAGATGGCATAGTGGAACTTGGCGCCCACCGAGACGAGGCTCTCGAAAAGCCTCCACGACACGTCTATGAGGCCTAGCACCGCCTCGACGCCGGCCGCTCGAAGGCTCGATTCGAGTTCCGACATGGGTTTCGCAGAGCTCCGCGTGACGAAAGGTCTCAGCTGGCTGAACAAGCCCATGTATCCAATAAGGTGCAGATACCGACGTTGGAACACGACCCAATCGAACTCGCGGTCCCATCGCGTTTCCGGGGCCTTTACGGCGTATTCGGCTGGGAGCTTTTCGAACCAAGTCCCAACCGCGTTCTGCATCCGTTTGGCTACCTGCGCCTTGTCCTCCTCGGAATCCGAAACGGCCCCGAGCTCGGCTGCCATGTCGATGCAGAGCTGGCAGTGAAGATTCATGTGGCGGAACGGCGATGGCTGATCAGGCCGGTTGTTCTCGAGGGTTAGTGTTGGCATCACGACGGTGCAGTCGGCGTGGTTGACGAGTAGCGGCCGAGACAGCATGGACCCCAAGGCGCTGGAGAACATTAGTCCGCCGTCTTGATGGATGGAGGACGATGACTTACAAATCCCACAAATATAGGATAACCCACACGCGTCTCCTCATCTCGCGGTCGTACTCCGACATACCCTCGGAGAAGGAGTCTTGGTGGAGACCTTGACCATGTCAGCCTGACGCGAAACTCGGACGACCGCAACTGGGTAGACTCACCTATTTCGTTCGCAGCGCGGATCGCCTTGCTCAGAGCATGCCAGGCCTCGGTCCACTTCTCAGCCGATTTGAACCAGAAGGCCGTAAGGAACAGCTGCTGGACATGGACGAGGCCACCTTTCCCCGGCGGAATGCTGGCGCCGAGCTTCTCGGCCGTAGCATGCATGCGGTCCGCGAACGTCAGGACATCCGTGTTGAATTCCGTTTCAAGCCTCACTCTGACATTGTCATCGATGAGGAAATGGAGGGAGCAGGCGCAAACCCGCAGGATCAGGCTCGTGAGTTCGGGCGTCACCTTGTTTCGTGGAGTCGCCCACCAGCCATCGTACTGGGTCCTGAATTCGGGCGGGTACAGGGCGTAATACTGATGGTTCGCGCCGTTCAGCCAGTTGTCGACGAGACAGTCTGCACGCAGTCAATACCTGCAACAAAGTCTAGGAGGGTTATGAGGCGGTAGTTACCCGTGAACCGCTTCTCCGGCATCAGAGGTAGAGCGGCCTTGAGCTCGTCGGACTGCTCCCCGTCGCTTTCCTCCACCTTGTCCCTGACTGCCTGCTGATCCGTTAGTCGGCCATGCTTCGCGGCTCTCTGGCATAGCACGCGTCACTTTACCTTGGGACCAGAACCGTGCCCCAGCACCAAGTGGTGGTGATGGGACATGTAGCCCAGGCCATTCAAGGCGCCGCTCACGTCGACATCGGAGCCCGAATCATTGTGATCCGGGTCCCCATCCGACAGAGCGCCCTTGTCTGAACTGTCGAGACTACGCTTCCTGGACGCCCTGGTAGAGGTGGGTCAGTAGCGACGTGACGGCTTCGATATCAGGGGTCTCACCTTGGCTGGCCGTCATGTGAACGCTCCTCTCTGGGAGTCTTCAGAGCATCAAACCGGCACAGGTGGGACACTCCTCGCTTCAAGCAATGATTGCAGGGAAACTTGCGGTCGCACTGGTTCGAGCCCCTCAGTCAGAGACCTTCGTGTAAGAGAAGGTCGGCCGGCCTGGTGGCGGTGTGGGGCCTTACCTTTTGCTTGCGCCGCCGGCATTCGACGCAAGACGTCCCCGCCGGTGCGGCGTTTGAAGTCATGTCGGCCCTTGCGCGGATCTAGTCGCTGTCGGTGCAAGAAAGGGAACGGATCCGAGATGGAGTTCCCACACCGAGGATGGTCGTAGAGGCTCAGTCAGGTTCGATCCCGGCGGGACGTTGCAGTTGTGGGTTACAGGAGGGCAGCAGCCGTGGCGTCCCAAGAAAGCGGAGGCGGCTGCGCGCCGGGGTTTGCTGTGGAAGTCAGAGTCCAGCCCCAAATCGGCCAGGCCCCCTGCTGCGAACTTTACTGTACACAGCGACAATCTCGGATTGTTCCCACCAAATGAGGATTCTCAGAGTCCCCAATCACTGCTTGCCAAGAATGCTGTGGGGAGTTTGATGGATGTTGCCGCGCATGCAGCACAAGCCCTGGCGATATCCCGAACGCCGGGACCTGGAACGGCTGTCATTCCCAATCCCACACTCGGCTCTTCTCTGGTCTTGGTAGGACACTAAGTTACCTAATGACCTGACCGAGCACAATGGAAGCACGCACGGCACACAGTGCTGTACAAGCCGGCATCCACATGGCGACGACACCACCCCCTCAGCTTCTCGCCAATGGGGGGTCTGGCGATCTCCCTCTTTATTGAGAGTTTGAGACCCGGCTAGGCCGTGATGGGTCTCAAGCGAGGGAGCTGTTTGGTGGGAGCACCGCGGCCTCGGTCTCGGCCTCGGCCACTGACTAACTAACTCTAGAGAGACCAACCTCGACCGAGTTTGACAGACTGATCGCCAGCTACAGTAGTTACCTGGCCCGAGCTGCTTGTCGTACCGCAATGCTGAAACCGTTGCAACTCAAGACTTGTGCTGTCAGAGTCATGAACACAGAGAGGGACGGAGTAACGTGAAGTCGGGCCAAACTTCGCATCATCTCCGGGGCCATGCCTGGAACCAAGAACCAGAGACACGGCTTTGGAATGGGGCTGCCTCGGGCATCGGCAGAAGTGACGACCACATGTATCCCTCACTGTGCGTGTGCACGTTTCTACTTTTCAACTTTCTTTGTCCAGCGTTACCGAGCCACCGGCACCTGACGGGGGACTTTCCCCGGCCCCTGTCCCGTTTCCCCGGTAGGTAGGTAGGTACTTGGTGGGCCGGCCACAACAAAATCTGGGCTACCCGAGACAGACATGTTTTGTTGCCGTTTCTTTTTTTGCCTTGCCGAGCCGAGACTCACTCGGGTCGGTCACTCGGCCACTCACTTGGTTGGTTGGCGGTACCACCCACCCGCACACACGGTGCCGTATGTAGGCGCTCTGGTCTGCTCTGGGGGATGGGCGGCGGGCGGGTGGTTTTGAAGCCGGCTTATTTCCTACCGCTTCTTTGTTGAGATGGCGGTCAATCAGAGTTAGGTCACGTCACATTTGGCAGTCGACGACGCCGGCGAGGCGGCTGGAGGGGGGCTGAGCTGAAAAGGGAGGTAGGTCTGACCCCTCACCGCGGGATTGAGCCGGACCCGGTGGTTTGGGTCTTTGTCTGAACTTCTTAGGTCCGAAGCCCGAGGTCCGAGGGTGTCATGGCATGCCATGTCAGGATATTGTGGCAAGGCTCTGTTGAGAAGGTTGTCCGTCTGGAAAGGAGACTGATGGATGGATGCATTGTGGACATTTATGTCTTGGTATTGTTGTTTGTCACACTGGTTGGGGGGGGATGGGGAGCGTGAGAGGGTGAGACACGCCGAACAACATCCCCTATCAAACGTCGTCTATCCAACCCACCCACCCGCCGTGGCCTGCTGATTCCGCGTCACATCTCAATATAGGAGCGAGTACCTAGGGTGCTTTAAAAGGTTGAATTTCCTGGCATGGCTCGGGCGCCAGACTTGACCTTTCAAATCCTGGAGCCGTCTGCTGTATACTTAATCGGGGCAATCGATGATAGTGTTGTTGGTTGGGCGACCTCCCAAACAGAGAAACCAACCCATACGTGGACATCAATATCTGGAGCATCCATTCCAGCCGGCGTCGGTTCTACTTCCTAGTTATCTCACCTTACTTCTCGAACTAGCTCACTGTTCCATTAAAATTCAAAACACAATCGAAGGGTGGTGTTCTTTCTTGTTGACATCTTTGCAAAAGCATGCGTGTACGTAACCAACATTACCAGTTAGCATATGAGCATCTCAGTCAGTTAGTTACTCGCCAGGGTTCCCAGAGCGGTGCTCCCCAAAACGGGGCTCCCAAAACGACAACCTGCCTGACTAGGTACCCTCCTTGAGAGTAGGTACTGAGTGAGATGTTCAAGGTCCTGTAGTTACCAAATACCGCCCAACCAACAGATGAGGATCAGGAGCTTGAGCCTAGATCAGACAGACGGCCTGTTGAAGACAGACAGACCAGAATATGAGCGAGGATGGCATGGAATAACAAGAACAATTTGATTCCATCTCCCTCACTCAAACGCCACACGGAGAGCTGCCCCGTCTGATATGCATGAGAGACCTTCACCATAATCTCAGCCAGCGATGATGAACCGAACGAAACCCTTAGACCAAACACACACACAGCCCCTGGCCGAAGCCAAACCCACACGCAGTTACTCCAACAGAAACCTGGAACAGACCATCCGGAGAGAGAGAAACCAAAACCCAAACAACAACTAGGAGAATGACAACCTAAAAAACAATTTCCCTTCCACAACGCCATGCCAATTCTCAACCGCCCCCTCTTCCCCCTCGGACAGAACGACCACAAGTTACACTCAACACACTTCCACCACAACACAGCACAACACCGCAATCTCAATCCCACAACACACCTCTCACCCCCCTCAACCTATCAATACAAGCTCACTCAAACCCCTCCCACTCCTCCCCCCGACTCTCCCCCGTAAAACCCGCCTCGCGCACCTCGGCCCTCAACAAGCCACTCAACACCGTGACATCGACCCCCTCCCCCTCCATCAGCTGCCCAGCCTGCTTCTGCCCCTCGAGCACATCATGCAGCCGATACAAATGCCCACTCTTTGCCTCGAGCTCGCCCTGCACCCGCTTGATGTCGCCCATGACGCGCCGCCGCTCGCGCATGCCCAGCGACTTGTCCAGCGCGAAATACACTTCATTCAACCGCTTCAGCTCGATCTGCAGGTGGTCGATCTCGTCTTGGGTCTCCTTGATCAGCACGGCGAGGGCCTCGCCGGGGGCCATGGCCGGGCGGACGGTGGGGTCTTCTTGTGGTTGGTGGTGGTGGTGGGGGTGGTCGCGGTCCGAGACGGGGATGGGTTTCTCGGCTGAGACGACCTTCTTGCCGCGGCGGACGTCCTCGGGGGTGATGAGGATTTTGTTGGTGGTGGTGGTAGTTGTGGCGGGGGCTGACGCGGGTTTCTCGCCGCCGTGGGCGGCGATCCGCACACAGATGTTGCAGTTGACAGAATTGTGCTTGCAGATGCCGTCGAGCACGCGGCGGGCGTCCTTGCTGAGGGAGGGGAGGGGTGCTTGTTGCGGCAGGTCCTTGGCGGTGCCCTGCTTGAGACCCTCGAGTGTTATGTCGGGCATGAAGAAGGCCGAGGTCATGTTCGGCTCCGTCGCGTCGCGGTCGGCCTCCGAGTTGCGGCGGAGACGGGACTCTGCGCGGGGGAGGTCTTGGGTGTTGCCCATAGAAGATCTGCGGGTGTGGACGGTGTTGAGAGCCTCGTCCTCGGTGTGGTGGCTGGCAATGCTCAGCGCCGACTTGACGCTGAAGCGGCCGGTGTCCTCAAATTGACTAGACTTCTTGAGGATGCTGGGAAGCTGAGCCTTCTGCTGGGCGGCCCTGAGAGGGACACCGCTATCGGATTTGCTTCTCTGAAGCGTCGGGGGGAGCGAAGGCAGCGAATGGTCCGTCATATCGGGATCCTGCTGCACTTGCCTCTGAAGCTCCCGATAGGTATGCCTCAGCTTGACGATTTCGCCCTCCATGACGCTGGCAAAGTCCGAATCCTCCTCGGTGAGATGGAGCTCCCTTGTCGGGTCGTCGTCAACATTGACGGCGCTGCTCTTTCCCGTCATCTCGTCGGTGGCCGTCTGCGTGTCTTTTGGCTCGACGATGCGGGTAACCTTGGCCGACTTCCCGGTGAACTCCTGCTCCGCAATCTCGCTGATCCTGTTGGACAGGCGCTTGACCTTCTGGACGGCTGCCTCTCGGCGCTCGAGTTTCTTCCGGAGAGCAGCTTCCCTCTGCTTGAAGGCGTCGTCCAGGCGGATACAATCGTCGGCGTTATCATCGACGGTGTTCTTGGAAAGGAACTGATTCAGACGGGCCACCTTGGACCTTTCGTCGGTCCACTGGCTCCTGACTTCCTCGTGCTCCGAACGGAGGCGCAGGTTCTCCTCCCGCAGCCGCTCGTTGTCGATGGAGAGGTCGAGATTCTGTTCCTTGAGGGAGCGGATCCGGCCTTCCTTCGCGCTGATCTCGCCGTCCCTCTGGTGCAACTCGTCAGCCTGCTCTTCCACCTTGGTCTGGAGTCGTTCGGCTTCGGCATGGAGCTCGGCATTCAGCTCGAGGACGGCCGTATTGGTCGTCAACCCCTGAATATTATCGAGCATCTTGTCCCGGGCGCTGATGCCTTTCTTGAGATCTATGATGTGCTGGTCACGGGCGGCAACCTGTGCCTGCAGCTTCTTGTTCTCCTTGTAGTAGTTGTCATTGTTGCGCTCCATGCTGGCATGGTCCTGCACAATGTGCCGCTTCTCCTCCTGGAACGCCTCGTACTGCTTGCGGACCGAGGCGAGCTCCTCGCGAGTCATGCGGAGGTCTTTTTGTACCCCACTGAGTTCGCGGCGGAGCTTGTCGTTCTCGGCGGTAAGGGTTTTGTTGTTTTGAAGGGCCGAGTCGCGTTGGTGTTTGAGGGTCTGGTTCTCGGCGAGCAAAGCCTCGTTCTCGAGCTGCAGTTCCTCCTTCTCCTGCAGCAGGTGAAGGGAGGACTCGAGGTCCTTCTGTGTTGCTTCGAGCTCCGCCTGAAGCCTCGTGGCGCGCTCGCGGGCAACCGAGGCCTGGTGCAGGGCCTCGTCACGCTCAGCAGCGAGGGCAGCGCTGTGGATATCATTGACGCCGACCTGCCTACTAGCCTGGTCAAGGCGATCCCGCAGCTGGGCGATCTCGTACTCCAGGTCGTCGGCATGCCCACCGCTGCGCCTGAATGAGGCGTCGGATTCTGAACCAATGGCACTATCCGAGAGCTTCCGGGTCTTGAGCCTCTTAAGCTCGCCTTGGAGCTGGGTGACTTCCCGCTGCAGTTTCTCTGCCTCGCGCTGAAGCATGGCATCGTGGTCATGGAGTTCGCGGACTTCCTCCTGGAGCTTATCCATGGAGACGAATATCTCCTCGTCCTCCTTGCTGATGCCAACTGCGTGGACCTCGTCGTGGTCCCTGCCATACTTGTCGAGCCGGACGCCAGACTTGCCCGACCTGACAAAGACAGGGACGCCGTTCTTCATCGTGCTAAATTTGAGAGTGCCGGACGTCCAGTCTGGGAGATGCCGGAAGGATGGCAAAAAGAAGGAGCGGCTGGTGGGGGTGATGAGGCTGTTGTCGAGGCCGGCGGCGTGGGCCGGGGTCTCGAGGTCGAGATGTACGGGAGGAGAGCGCTTCGGGGTGATGTCGCGCCTGGTGGTCTGCTTTTCGGTGCGGATTTTCGACACCATATCCTGTAGAGAGCGCTTGGCGGGCTCGGGGGACATGGTGACGTCTGGTTGGGCGGGCGCAAAGCGAGAGCGGCGTGAGGCCGAGGCAGGCCGTGCAGGCGAGAGGGAGAGGACGGTGGAGCAGTCCGACTCGTTCTCAACGCGTGCTTGCAGGTCAGCCCGGAAGCGCTTCCGCTTCATGTCGGCCATGTTCTCAAAGGTGTTCTCGTCGGCGCGTTCCTGGGTCGGGGGCATGTTCTCCTTCCCACCCGGGGAGGCAGAAACGGGCCTGAGTGGCGCGGCCATGTCGGCGGTCTGGGTCGAGGTCACGTTGTCCTTGGTCAAGAGACCAGTCCACTCGGGAAAGGTGCGAGCAATGGCCGACGTGTTGAGGGCGTCCATCTGGTTGGAGGCGAAGCGGCCTGACCGTGCTGTGTGTCGGCCGGACGGGTGCTGGAAGTCCTCGCCGAAGCGGCGGGTGCCCTCGCCGTCGGGGCTGAAGGAGAAGTCGGAGAGGTTCTGGGAGAGCTCCTCGGTGGTGGTGCTGACCGTGTCGTGGGAGCCGGTGGACGAGGGCGGCGAGCTGAAGGGGTTCTGGTGCATACGATGTTGGAGCATCTCTTTTCTAAGCCTAGAAATATGCTTGGGCCTGCTAGTGGCATGATGGCCCCGGGTATTGCTGTTGGTGTCCATGGCGAGCCTGCCGAGAGCGCGTCGAGCGCGACGCTGGGGACCCGGGGAATGGACGGGCAGCAGGTGCAACCGGGAGCAGACGAGGGCGGCAGTCGACTAAGGTTAGAGCGGCGCCGACGTCAGCGTGCCGTGTTGCGAATTGCTGCGAGACAAAGCAAGAAAGGGCGTTGGGGTGTCGAGTACAGACCAAAGCTGCATGGTCTGTCGAGGGAGATGCTTTCCGCAGAGTTGCGCGGACAATGGGTAGCGGAAGTCGCGAGTCAACGCTGGCAGGCGTGCAAGTGTCGGTGACATGGAAGCGAGGACGCGATCGGGAAATCCATTTGTTTACATGCAGGGGTCAAAATACCCCAAGTGGGGCATCAACGGCTGGGGGTGGGGTTGGTGAACTGCAGTCTGCTCTGATTGGCAGCTTGCCTCATGGCCAGCGCAGCACCACCACGAACAGCGCATGGCTGCCCAGGCATTGTTGGATCGATGGCAACCAGATACAATCAAATCAGGGGCTCGTTCTCTCGAGTTACTGGGCCATGTCGAGTCTGCCATACCAAAATTAAATTGCTCGCTCACCAAATCGTCCCGTTTTTGTTGTCCATAGACAGACCACGCCGGCTTCCGTTACGCTCATATTTCGTACAAAGCGGGACTGCTTCTCAGACCCGGGCTCGAGATAGATTCGGACTCTTTACGACGTCCTAACCCCACAGACCAGCTGCTGCTCAGCGCTCGCCAGCAAGCCTCCTGCTTTGAACCTCGCCAAGCGCCTTGGTGCCGCTCAGCACAGTGACCGCGCCAACCAGGCCCATGACCGGCAGCGCCTGGAACAGGTTCCAGCTGGTGTAGTACATGAAGAAGACAAACTCCATGGCCACGATCGAGCCGAAGAAGGTAGCATGTGACAGCGGTGCCACGCCAATGGCTTTGGACAAATGGTTGAGGTTCCCGCCGAGCGAGACCCACTGTTGGCACGAGTCAGCATGGCCGCGCGAGGGCTTCGGCGGGCGTGACTTACGCTGATGAGCAGCGCCGGCAAGGCGGCAATAACGGCCAGCCCGAAGACGAGCGAGATGATCTTGGGCGGGCTCTTGGGGTCGGGGCGGAAGATGTGGTGGATCTCGGGCTGCTTGCCGTAGCGGAGGGGCTTCTCGTAGGCGGGGGGCGGCACGTTTGCGTCTTGCTCGATCTTGACCTCGAAAACGGGTGTGTCGAGGCCCTGGGCGGAGCCGAAGGAGGCCAGGACGACGGATGCCTTGAGGGGCTTGGTCGCGACGCGCAGCTGGACGGGGAGGTCCTTGTGCGACTAGTGGGGAAAACATCAGCAATTGTGTCTCGTGCGGCAAGCCAAGGTTCCTTACGATCTGAACAACCGCCTTCCCGCTCTCCTTGACTGTCAGCGGGAACGGCGCCTCAAGCCCCGACTCCTGCTCCTGCAGCACCAGGAACGCCTGGTGTGGCCGCTTGCCCTTGCCATTGTCCTTGGCCGTCAGCATCAACTTCAGCGTGTCGGTGCTTCCGAGGGCGACTGGTTTCGAGAGAGGGCTCTTTTGGTTGAACCTGCAGACAGGAGGCCTTGTTAGCATCCATCGTCCACGCCCGGGGTGCCTGGTGCGGTGCCGCGTACTTCTCCTTGACGCTCTCGGCCGCCTTCTTGGCGGCAATCTGGACGCTGCCGTCGTCGAACCCCCAGGCAGAGGCGGCCTGAGCGGCGCCCGTTGCGAGCAGCAGAAGCGCCGGGGCAATTGACTGTGTAATCCGCATTGTGGGTGGTTGTCGTGGCAGATATGGCTTGCCTGTGGTGAGAGCAGCGACTGGGCGGGCAAGGCTGACGACGGTTGCTTCCGAAACTCTGGACACTTGTTCAGCTCCAAAAGAGTCCAAGCTCTATGCACGGCTCACCCTGCCGAGGCGCTCTGACCACCCGGGTGTGGCTCCACCAGAGCTAGGCCAGGTGTGGCTAGCTTAACAGCCAGTGGGCGATCGATTCCGGGACCAAACCAAATTCCAAACTTCCAGAAGCGCAGAACAACATCGCGAGAAGTTCCCGGGGCCCAGTCTCATTTCTCCAACGGTAGGAGCACACCAGTTGTGGTCGGCTTTTGGGGATCGAGGCTCCTAAAATACACGATGAGTGGCAAGCAGGAGCAGATCAGTGCTTTGCTCTCGGAGCGCCAAAAGCCGTTCAGCTTTCGAGCCTGCAAAAAACAGCACCACACAGCCTGGCTTGTGTTGATGCTCTGCAGGGCAATATGCCAAAACCTGCCCTGCCTTGATATCTTGCCTGTGGACATGGCCAGGGACCGGCAGCTAATTGAGGGCTCGGCCATCAGAGTGTTGGTTGCACCATACGCGGAGCCTGCACGCCCGTGCTGCCTCACTTTCCTGCGACAGAATGAAATAAAACAACCGGGACGTGTTATCCGATCGAAGCACCATCCAGGACTCCCGTTGGGCCAGAACTTATCTCACTGGGAAACACCAACTGAATGACACCAGGAGAACTCCCGTCTTGGAGCTCCATTGGTTGCTTACTCAGGAGGACCCCGCCATTCGCAGGGTGCGGGGAGCTGCATCTCGTCCAAACGAAACAAACCCACGACCGGACATCTGGCACAGTCGAAGCAAGGACCTCCGCATTGCGGGCTGCTCTGGCACGGAAGCAGCCCGATATCTGGAATAGCACGAAGGCTGGATGGAAGAGGCGACATGCGGCAAACCCAAGGAAATACGAGCTCGGCGGCGGTTGGCAATGGCAAAGTTGGACTTTTGTCGGCGGGGTTCCTCGTATGCCGCTCTGCATGCAACCCTGGACGAGCCGGCATGTCAAAAATAACGACACTTGGACACCCAAAGGGGGCAACCGGCTTGACGCCGCCATCCTTCCATGACACCACCGACGCCGTCTGCAGCGGAAGCTCTGCTATGACAAGACCAAGGAAGGGCACAGATGCGCAGACGCCTGGAATGCAAACCCCTAGCGTGCATCAGATGGCATCCCTCGTGTTCCTTGGCCAGAAGGCACGCATGTTTCCTGTTTGGCACGGCACGCACCTCGCCGTCGCCCAGCCAGTATCCGAGACACAGATGGATTCGAGGCCGAGAACGCCGCACAGGCAACCAGATGGACGAGCGGCGCCGCTGGGATGGGCTCATCCGCCGTTCAAAACAAGTGCCCACCAATATCGGATGAGCTACCGTTCAGTCCGTGGTGGAACCCGCTCGGATAAGGGCTCGACCACCATGGGCCATTCTCGAGCCTCGAGCTTGGCTTTGAACTTTCATGAGTGTCGAGGCGGTCGACAAACTTGATGATGGGTGGTCGGATTGTTTTCGCATCGTCCGAGACAGATGGCAAAGCCGTGCCGCAAACGCCGCTCCCGCACCAGCCTCCTCGCGATCCCAAATCGCAGTTCCAAGTTCCATTGCAGGGCTGCATCGCGGAGCTTCTTGTGCTTGGCTTGGGCTGCTAATCCCTGCGGCGGCGGAGCGAACACGGCGAGAAGGCAGGGATGGCTGACCCCGGCCTATCACGAGGGGCGCCTTGTTGATTGAGCAGCCCAGACCAGCCAATCCAGTGCAGTCTGGGGCCTCGGGAGCTCCCATGGCACCCACCCTGGGTCCGGGGTCAGAAGTCCGTCCCTTCTCTCACGCCTGCTCGCGTTTTTCCTCCCGTGCCGTTCTCGCCATCCCAGATCCCCTCAAGAACTGCGTACTCCCGCTCGTTTGAAGTATCAGTCGCCGGGACTTGATAATTACTCTTCTCGCCTTCGTTTGCGCTTTTCTTCATTCTTAGCTCGGCCTTGTTCCAGCTGTAATTGGGTAATTTTCCACGTCTAATTATACCCCCTTTCCCGCGGTCTGACTCCGGATCTGCACCGATTGTAAGTCAACTCGTCCTCCACAGGAATGCAGGTCCATCTCTGCGGCAACTTTATGCCGTTGTTGTCTGTTGTCTGTTGTCCAACGTTGGCGTCCGAGCTGCTCACATAACATTTGTCGGCAGTCATCGACCCTCGCTCCATAATCTTCGACTTCGCTACTACCGCATATCCCCTCCCCAAACGAGTCTCCCACCATCGTTCATAATGGTCTCCTTCCGGACAACCCTGCTGGCCCTTGTGGGCATCGTCGCCGTCTCGGCCGACTACTATATCGACCCCAGCACCGTTTCCGACAGTCTCAAGAGTAGGCCCGGCTCCCAGACCGCACTCGAGAGATTCCAGGACTGACAAGCGCGGCAGAGGCATGGTGCAGCGACCAGCGGAGCATGTGCAAGCCCATCTGCCTCGAGACCTCGAGGGGCGAGCCGCGGGTCAACACCTGCGATCCCGTACGTCCTCCCCCACCCACTTCCACCTCATACAGGCAGCTATGCCACTTCCCCGCGAGCTGAAGCTAACACACGCTCTCCCCCTCGTTAGGACACACTCACGTACGGCTGCGTGTGCAGCGACGGCAAGCAGCCTAACGTGACTGAGTACACGCTGACGCTGCCGTACCACGTGTGCACGGCCTGGGGCCAGCAGTGCGTCAAGGCGTGCGGCAGCGACAACCAGTGCGCCGGCGACTGCCTCCAGAAGCACCCCTGCGGCGCCCAGCAGCCGACGCGCGTCAAGAACGAGACGACGTCGTCCACCACGGTCGCGCCCACCGCCTCGGCCACCCAGACCAACCAGGTGTTTGACGGGTTCGCCGACAGCGCCGGAGCCGCCAACGACGACGGCAAGAGCGCGGCCGGCGCGCTGCGGCTCGGGGACTCGTACGGTCTTGCTGTCGTGGCGGGTGGGTTGTTTGCTGGGTTTGCGATGCTGCTTTGAGGTTTTAATAATAAGGAGGGTGGTTGTTGTTGGTGGTGTGTCGAGGTTGATGGTGATGGTGATGTCCAGATAAGGACGGGTGGTTTAATTAAGACGGTCTGGGGAACCCCGGGTCTGCCGTCCGGCTTCTTGTGGGACGGAGGCCTGTTGGTGGAACCGTGGTTGGCCAGGCACGGCGGTCGCCAAACCGGCAAACTGGGAACTGGAAACAGTGTTAATCAGGGGTCTTCTCTTACAGTCTGCTCTCTGAGTCGGACGCATCATCGGGTATTGGGTAATCATTGCATTAGTGGTTGAAGAATAGGATTCATCACTTACCACATCTGCTGGGCCCGGTGGTATTCTGTTGGCAAGGAGCGAAAAGAAGGTTGATTTCATGATCAGCATCAGCCGTCCGACTGTTTCATCTGATATCGCGCGAGTGCCTGCCTCATTTGGATGCCGTCTGATCTTGGTGGGGTTCCTGGCCCTGAGCAGAATCCTGACTCGTCGCCAGTGGTAAATTTCAGCCTCTTCATCCTCGCCACCCGAAGTAGCAGGCACTCGAGAGAGTCGATCTCAAACAAACAGCGAAAGCATGACAGCGCAAGGAGGCCGACAAATCGGCGCTTCACCGCCCACTCACTTTCACGTGTCAGGCTAATTGGATGGATGGGCGGGTGTGGATCCTCAGAGGCCAACCGGGGAAAGCTTGTCTGTCTGTTGAGATTTGATTCGCAAAGCGCCATCTTGTCTCAACAACTGCCAGCGGGAAAAGTGAAAAAGGGCTCGAAGAAACCTTGCTTGGAGGGACATGTGGAACCGACAACGTCGCCTGCACTAGCGTACCTTAGCGACGCATTCGCTTGCTGTGCGCAGTCGGCCGTCACTTAACTTTTTTCCTGTCCCCGCCCCTTTCTCCAGATTCAGTCCAGAACACAGAAGAGCTCAACAGGACCATCGACTTCCCACCTCTGGCCCCGATCCGACAACCAAACTCTGCCTGTCGATCATACACAGCAAAGCAACCCAACCCATCGGAAGTCGGCGCTTGTTTGCGTCGCTGACCGACAGCCGACCATGGCTCCCAACAACAGCAGTGCGTACCTACATAAATCCCCGCCCCACCTTTGGTTGCCGCTGCTCTGGACTTTGCTGTGCCCGGCGGCCGCAGTCGGAGCAGAGCCGGCCGACGTCACGATCCGTGCTAACCATCGCCCCATCCACAGAAGAAGCCGCCGCCGAGTGCGTCTCGGACGATGCCCTCATCCACCTCAAGTCCTACAAGTACTCGGCTGTCGACAAGTCACCGATATCACACTACATCCTGCGCCCATACGTACGCACTGCCCCGCCCCCGCCCGGCACCTGACGCTTCGTGCTGCACGCGACAGCTTGGGATTTATGGTTGCCAGAGAGAGGACACCGCTAAGATTGGAACAGTGGAACGCCTTCGTCGAGCTACTGCCGCTATGGCTGGCCCCAAACATGGTGACCCTCCTCGGGTTCATGTGCATTCTCTTCAACGTCGGCCTGCTGGTGGTCATGATGCCGGATCTTGAAGGACCAGTAAGGTTCCCGGTCGGACGTCCTGTACCTCCCCTCTGACCTCCCCCCCCAGGCACCGCCATGGGTATACTACAGTTTCGCCTTCGGGCTCTTCATGTACCAGACCTTCGACAACGTCGACGGCAAGCAGGCGCGCCGCACCGGCACCTCGAGCGGCCTCGGCGAGCTCTTCGACCACGGCATCGACAGCCTCAACTGCACCCTCGCCAGCCTCCTCGAGACGGCCGCCATGGGCCTCGGCACCTCCAAGTCGGGCGTCTTCACCGCCCTCTGCCCCTGCCTGCCCATGTTCTTCTCCACCTGGGAGACGTACCACACCCATACCCTCTACCTGGGCGTCATCAACGGCCCGACCGAGGGCCTCCTGCTCGCCTGCACCTTTATGATCATCTCAGGCTACTACGGCCCGGGCATCTGGACCGAGCCCCTGGCCAAGCTCCTCGGCCCGCACATGCCAATCCTCAACTCCTTCGGCCTCACCGACGACCTCCTCGCCGACCTCTCGATCCGCGACCTCTGGGTCACCGTCATCGTCGTCTCGCTCCTCTTCACCCACATCCCCTTCTGCATCTACCACGTCGTCAAGGCGCGCCGCGCCCGCGGCCTGCCCGTGGCCCCAGTGTTTCTGGAATGGACCCCCATGGCCGTCTACACCCTCTCCATCGGCGCCTGGCTGTACAGCCCGCACTCGACCATCCGCGCGGAAAACCACCTGGTACTGTTCTGCATCATCATGAGTTTTGTGTTCGGCCGCATGACCACCAAGATGATCCTCGCGCACCTGACGCGCCAGCCGTTCCCCTACTGGACCGTGATGCTGTGGCCGCTGGTTGGGGGTGCCGTGCTGGGGAATCTGCCGCGCTTTGGGTTCCCGGCCGTGTCGGCTGAGGCCGAGTACCTGTATCTGCTGGGGTATCTCGTGTTCTCGGCCGTGGTGTATTTCAGGTGGGCGTGGCTCGTTACGACGAGTATTTGCAGGTTTTTGGGGATTAATTGCTTGACTATTCCGTATGAGAAGCAGATGCTGAATCGGCGGAAGGCGCAGTAGTTGATTATTGGGCGGGGTGGGGTATCAGGGAGGGGAGAAGGGGGGAGAAAAGGGGCTAGGGGAGAGAGGGGAAAGGTTGAGGGTGGGGGAGATCATTCAACATATAAAAGTGGCCGGCCACCTGGGGATGGCGGTCAAGGGTTGGGTTGGCTTTGGGCATTGGGTTTTGCATCGAAGCATGGCGTTCCTCGCGTTTCGTTCCGTTTTGTTTCGTTTCGGTTCGTTGGCATTCATGCATGCATTTTAGTAGTGGCCCCTGTGGTTCTCCCCCTGCTGGCAGCAGTGGGTTTGAGAGCAAGGTTCTGGATTTTTGTAATGGGCTGGATCATTCTGGTAATATATTATATAGATTTCGCGTGGATGAAGAGTGTCTTAATCTCAGGGTGAAGCTTCGCGTGAGGCGTGTTGAACCTGGGGATGATGATCCACGTGGATGAAGCGTATTTATCCTCGCGGAAAAGATGACGACGAGGAGTGGTTCAAACCTGTCCCTGATGATTCACATGAGGCGTGTTCAACTTGGCGTAATGATCCACATGGATGAAGCGTGTTTATCCTCGTGGTCACGATGGGGGAAAGCGAGAAAACAAGCTGCCACTGGCTCGCAAAGGGGGTCCTCACGTCGACGGGAAATGTGTGGGCATTATCCAAGATTATCATTACTCGAAAGTCGTGTCTTCGTTACCAAGTACCCGTTGGTTAGTGTGGTTTGAATCCGCCCTCCAACCCTCCCGCATACAAAGTAGGTAGGGCAAGCATGTGATATTCCACGCCGCCGGGCCAGGCCATGTCATGAGAACAGAAACTCCTTGAGAACGGGCGAGCCTGAGAACTCGGGGTTTAGGAGGATACAGCTTGGGAAGGTTAGCATTGGCAACGTAATCCTCGGTTCCTTATGGGTGGTCCTCGACGAACTTTAAAAAGTACTGCAGCCCGGCCCGCCTCTTCTCGAGGAAGCGCGGGTGGAAGCGCTTCAGCAGGCTCTTGGGCGGCAGCGCCGGCACGGCCGCCTCGAAGCCGGGGAAGGTCTGGACCAGCCGCTTGCGCAGGTCGTCGAACTCGGAGTAGCGCTTGCGGATGTTCATGCGAGAGCCCTGGCATGGAGTGTTAGTCAGATCCCCCTCCCTTATGCCTTTGACGGTGGGTAGGTAAGGGGAGGAGGGGTGTAGGTACGTTTAACGTCTCAACCCGGATATGCCACACCACAAACGCCCCGATGTTGGTCGTGCTGCCGTTGACCAGCACGTAGTCTGTCACCTGGACGCTGCGCGCCCAGCACGCTCGGTTGCGGTCGCGCCCGTACAGCTCGCTGCTGTTGCTGCGCCGGCCGGTGGGCTCCGTTCCGTTATTATTTGTGTCGTCGTCGTCCTCCCGCTCGTTGTCTTGGAGCGTGATGGCCCCTGGAGGGAGCACCGATTCGGCTGAGGCGCTGGACACGACGCGCGTGTGGCCCGAGGGGTGGGGGCGTAATTGGTTTTGTTGCTGTAGTTGTTGTTCTTCGGCGCGCGAGCTCGACCAGTATGGGGGGATTGAAGAGCTCGGGGAGGTTACTTGTTCCGAGGCGGCGTCGGAGGGGATCGAGGCGGTGGAGGCATTGTCGTTGTCTCCTTCGTCTTCGGAGAAGAGCGCCGCACGCTGAGACTCGGGCTCGAGGGATGGGCTAGTGGATTGCGCTGTGCCGTTTACTGGTTCTTGTCGTGTAGGATCCTCGGCATCTTTGCCCGCGGCACTGCCGTCGTCATTGTGTGGGATCTCTGGTGGCTGTTCTTGTTGCGCCGGCGGTTGTGGGTGCTGTTCGTGCTCGTTGTCCGACGCCATTCAGGCCATTCGGGGTGAGGAGCTACCTCATGAATCGTGTCCTCGGTATGGATCGCTTTGCGGAGTCGTGCGCGGGGCCGCGACTGTTGCGAAAAAGGGTATTCGATCGAGGTCGGGACCGGATATCGCGGCAGGACGCGCGCGGGTTGGGTATCGCTTGTGAAGTCTGTATTTTTGGATATTCGTCGCGGTATGATCTACGGATCCGAAGGACGTCGGGGCGAATGTATATCCTGGTAGCTGCTCGAGATCTCCGTGGGGTTGCGCAAACACGAGGGAGTGTGTGGAACTGGAGGAATTCTCGCCAAGACCCATGTTCGGCATTGGGCTCAACGTCATCGCCAGTGCCCCACTCCCGAGTCCAATTCGAGATTCGGGGTTAGGGTAAAGGCCTGCTCGGTTGATGTTGAGACAGTCCTCGACCGAACACAGCTGTGACCGTTTAGTGAAGGCGTGGCGAGCCAATCAATTATCCTCGGGCATTGGAGTCAACGGGTTCTGCTTACAGGCCAGCAGAAATGCCTCCAGGGCATACTACAAGTACATGGAATCTATGTACGCAGGTACCTACCTAGCTCTGTTCGACACCCCGGTATCACACAACAAACCACAGTATGCACAGTACATATAGGTATCTACAGCTCCTCCTTCTCGGAGTATGCACTTCCTGCTTCCCCTGTCCCTGTCTCCAAAAAGTGCCCCTCCAAGTCCATCCACTCGGCCACAAACGCCGTCACCATCTTGGCCCAGTCCCTGATGGTCGGCACGTCGAGATGGGCCCCGTCGTCGTCCATGGTATGCCACACCGGCGGAAACGGCGTGGGGATGATATGCAGAATGTCGACGCCCCTCCGCATAAACGGGACATGGTCGTCCTGCACAAATCCCCGGTAGCGCACCTCTTTCTTCTCGCTCTCCGCCAAGAACGGCTTCCGCGGCTTCGTCTCGAGCAGCCCCAGCTTCCGCAGCCTCTCCTCCACCTTGGCCAGGTTCTGGTACGCCCAGTGCGTCGAGGGAAAATACGACGGGATATTCGGCTCCGGGGCACCCAGCAGATCCAGCAACACAAACAGGCTGATGGCCTCGAGCGGCGTAGAGAAGCTGCTGCCGCTCTCATACCGCGCTGCCTCCCACGACTCCGCCAGCGCCCTGTTTTTCATCAGCTCCCCTCCCACAAACAAAATAGTAAGAGAACTCACCTCGACCCGTACAAACTATCCCCCTCACTCCACTCAACCCACGCCTCCTCCCCATCCAAAAACAAAATCTGCACCCCCTTCTCCTCCTCCAACCCCCCACCTTCCCCCATACCCTCCCACCGCCGCGTCAGCGCCTCGTCCACCGCCCTCGCCACAAACAGCAGCACCGCGCAGGGTACCGCACTATCCACCGCCCCGACGAACCCCTCGGGCCGGTACAGACTGTCATAGTGCGCCGCCAGCGTCAGGCGCGCGACCTCTCCCTCCCCCTCACCACCTCCTCCCTGGCTGCTGCCCCGGCTGTCCTGTCTGTCCCTGTCCCTGCTGCTGCTGCCGCTGCCGCTGACCCACGGCGGGTCCCGCCGCAGGATCAGGTTCTGGAAGGGCACCTGCATGTCGCCCGTGGCGGGGGTCGTGGCGGTCGTGTTGTGCCATTCGACTGTCCAGCCGGGGTGCAGGTGCGTGCGGATGAAGGAGGCGAAGTGCTCTTGCACGCGGGCGTGGCCTGGCGTGCCTGGCACGCGGGGGTGCAGGATCGGAGAGAGGAGGGTGCCGTGGACGGGGTCGAAGTCCGGGTCGATGTCGGGGTCTGGGGACGAGGAGGAGGTGAAGGGCGGTGTTTGAAGGGTTAGATGGCGGAGGGAGGTGTCGGATAGGGAAGTGTAGGCGAGGGAGGGGCGGACTTGGGTGGTGAGCAGGAGGAGGGAGGCGAAGAGGAGGTGCATTATTGCGGGGAGGTGCTGCGATGCAGCTTGGTTTTTGGGTGCAGTGTGAGTCAAATCATGCTGCGGTGACGTAGCCTCTCGCACACATGACCTCGATCTCCCTACGATGAGCTTGGGATTTTGAAGTGAGAATTCGGACTGTGTTCAGAAGGAGAAGGCAACGTGGATGGATGGGTTAGTCAAACTTGGATAAATTGAACGGGTGACTCGATAATTCCACAGTGGCCGTTTTATTCCTTAATATATCACTCGAGGGCGCCAGCTTCCTCTGGAACAAAATTGAGGGTATAGAAAAGGAAATCATGGAAAATAATGAATGGGGAAACACTACCTGTTAAAAGCTGCGCTCTCTCGGTGTATGCATGCCACTGCAGCCATACATCAGGCAGGTATGTCCCTCCGACCTACACAGTGAAAATACTAAGTGTTGAATCGCGCTAATGCAAGGAGGACCGTGGCCCCTGCAGGCTGCCCAGCTCCCCTTCCCATATCTTGGCGTCGGTCTTCACCTTCTCTTCCTTCCCTTCCTCTCTCCTTCGTCTCACACCCACCACAGCAACGACCATCGGCATCACTGCTCGCTCGCCCAACGAGAGACTGTAAGCGCTCTGTATCTCAACGCGGCCCCTCGACATATTCCAGCGATCAGTCTTTACCAATTTGCTACGTTTACGCACTCCAAGTTCCCAGATCGCTTATAAGTCGTCGTCAACTGCTGCGCTCAAAAACATTGATATTCCGCTCTGCGTTGATCTTGTTTACCGAACATCATCGCCATCCCCCGCGGCTGTTACTGACGATTGACATCTAGTAGCTCTCATTCAATCTCGACCCGGACAATCTCCTCCGCCGCCAACAACCCCAACTTCCACGACCGTCATCCAATCCGAGTGGGCAGGCTGACGCTTCCTCTACTTCAAGCTCTCCTTGATCTCTCCTCCTTCAATTCTTTTTACCGTTGTCACTACCACAGCAAGCCTCGCTGTGCGCTGCAACACGTTGCAGCCAGCCAGTTCGCAGAAGCCTGCGAGCCCAACTGATTCCATCTGTGGCCCGGCGTTGGTCACATACGACAACATGGCTAGCCAAAACAACCCCCAGCAGTCGTCGGCTGAGCCGCCCGCCGACGCATCTCTTCAAGATCTGATAGCCCAAGTGTCAGCTGTACAGCTGTCGAACGGGCCGACGCAACGCACGCAACAAGACGACGACCTCGTCGCCACGTTCAGGACCCTGCGCCCCGACGCATTCGACAACAGGAGCCCCGGCGTGTACTTGGCCACACTTGACGACGGCTACAAGTACGCGATGGAGCACCATTCCCATGTCGAGCGCGACCCCGTTCGGCTCGCATTCTTCCTCGGAGGAATTTCCGACTCCTTCCCGGACCTGTTCCAGCGCTACGCCCCCACCATCCTCGACATGTCCTTCAGTTGGGCCGCCTTATTCCGTGACATGGCGTACTATGCCTTGGTGGGCCCGTTTCGGTCTCACCTTGGCGCACGGGCTGTTGCCGCACTCTTCGAGCCTGGGGCCGATCGAGGTTCCCTGGAGGGGATGGGGTACATGGAGATCTAGGACATTGTGGTCGAGGGTGGCCCCCAGGGGAGAAAAGGTGAGGTGATGAATCAGGACTGAGCAGGCGCAGCACAGGGAGGAACTGGCTACCTAGCTAGATAGGATTCGCGTTGGGCTTTGGCAGAGCCTCCAGTTTCGGGAGGAAATAATTGGATGTCATGAACAGCGCTCGAAGCAGCTCTTCTCAGTGACGGCACCTTCTGCAATGACGTGTTGTGTACATCGTTTGTATAGTATACGAAACATCTTGAGCTGGTTTCCTGCCAGTGAGGTCTCGTTGAGTGTCAACGAGGCAAACGGTCCCCGCTCCTGTTCCCTCAAGCACCCATGAAATACCCAAAAATATGATATCAGGTCTCATTGCTACTAAAAACGGGGTGAACGCCAGCGACTAGGGAGGTGATGAGCCCTCTGGCCTAGAAGGGCCCGTCTACGAATATGTCTGCAACTAAAAGGCACTCACTAGACAGGGTAAACTAAACCAACCCAGTACATCATATAACTATATGCCCATATTTCTCTCTGTTCGAAGCTGAACCTACCTCTTCGCTTACCTGGTAATCACTCCTCTCTCCCCGAGTATTCCCCTCACCAAGTTGGTCGGAAACTTGTCCGCTCATCTTACACTCTAGTCGGTTCACAGAACACAACACACAACCCCCTTCATTGCCAACCATCCACGATTGATTTGATTAATCGTAACAGAAACACGGCGGCAGAGAGAGAAAAGACCGAGCGAGTCCTTGACCGACTGGAGTTTTTACTACTACTACAACTCAAAATGCGCCAGCATCAGATCCGACAGGTCCTCAAACGCCTTCTCTCGCATCCTCACCATTTCCAAAAACCGCTCCTCGGGGCCCATCGACCCGACAATGACGAGCTCGTTCCCCGCGGCCAGCTGCGCCCACGCCTTGTCGGTGAACTCGGACACGGGCATGCCCATGGCCCGGCCGATTTCAGGGCCCATGTAGTCGTGGATTTCGGCTGGGACAAACTAGTTAGCATCGCGGTCTTGAGGTACATAAAAGGGGGGGTTATGGAAAAGGGAAAAAAAAAGAAGAAAAAAAGGGGAGTGTTTACTCTGCACAAGCGGCGGCCAAACCTCGATAATCCTTGTATTCGTCCCGCGGTACTGGCGGCGCAGGCAGCACACAAACGCGTTGAGCGCCGCTTTCGAGGCCGAGTACGCCGGCACGGCGACGGCGGGGACGGCGGCGATCAGGGAGCCGGTGACGACGAGGGCCGTCGGGAACGGCTTCTGCAGCAGGTGGGGGAGGAACTTGACCGACAGGTCGACGAGGCGCGAGAAGTTGGTGCCCATCTCGGCGTGGAAGGCGTCCAGGTCGACCTCGGCGGGCCGCGAGAGGCGGACCTGGTGCTGCCTGCCTGCGTTGAGAAAGACGCAGTCTAGGTCGGGGTAGTCGGTTACGATGCTTTGGTTTTTGGGTTAGCGGAGAGCCAGATGAGAGAGGGTATAGAATCACACGTACCGCTCAATAAAGGCGTCCATGCCGGCTGTGTCGGTGATGTCGTACCGGACGCCGCTGGCCTTTTCCGGGCCGTGCTTCTGCACAAACGCGTCCAGCCTCTCCTGACGGCGGCCGACGGCGATGACCTTGGCGCCCTCGAGGACGAGCTTGTCGGCCATGGCCGCCCCGATCCCGGAGGTGGCGCCGACGAGGAGGACGCGCTTGTAGTTGAAGGCCATGGTTCAAAGATTTCTTTGTTGTTGCAAGTTTGAGGTAGGCTGGGTAGGTAACTCAACTTCTCTCTATCGACTTTGCAAAATAGAAAAGGCTGAAACTGTTAATAGGTCTTGTTGTAGAGCAGCTCCTCGCGGGTCTCGCCTGATTTGGAAAGTCCCGTACGGAGTGATATAAGTGAGGACGAGGCTGTATAAGTGCCTGGGTAACCCCGGCTGAACTCGTCCGTCTCGGCGGAGATAGGTACAATCCAGGGCCTTAAATCCGTTCGATTCGTCCGGTTCTTCTGCTTCCAACCCGCGGTATCCTGACGACGGGGAACATTACAAGCCCGATTTTGCCGTCGGCCTCGCATTCAAGCGACTGGAGCGGCGGCGGTGGTTGGTTGCCCGGAACGGCCCTCATTCGGCACCGTGTAAAGCCTGTTCCAGGCCAGCCATTACGAAGAATGGTTACACAGTAGGCTAACGCCGGCAGGAGGGGGAGGAGACCACGCTGGGGATGGACATGGTGTGTGGATGAGCTTGCGGGGAACAGCTGTGTGCTCCAGTAGCTCTGAGATTTCCTTCAGGAGTCCACTTGTTGTCGTGTTTCTCCTCCAGCTCGGCAAAGGCTGGGAACGATTCTCCAGGTTGTGAAAGGAGAGATGAGTCCGCCTTTTCCCCAAGTAACGTACCTATGGAGCGCGTTGGCCAGTCAATGCTTCGTGTGGCCACCGGCGTCCCCACCAAGTGATGGGGGTTTCATCGTTGATATCCGCTGAAGACGTCGCAATACTGTGTAGAAAGACTGTCGGCTTGGCCGCGAGATACATCGGGGAATGGGCGGGCCTGTCTACCGGTGAGAATGTAAGAGTAAGAGGAAATACCTGGCCGATGAGAGAGAATGAGCCCGTGAAGAGAAGGGGTTCCAGTTGACGCCGAAGGCCGAAGACGGGTGAGATGGCCACACTCACTGGCCGCCGCAGCGCCTCGGACGCCTGGCTGCTCACAAAGTATTCCGATGCTCTTCGGAAGTTACTGAGTGGACGGTGAAGAGGTAGTTTGCTGCTAATATAATATGAGCGCAATGGCGTCGAGTTGACGTTAAGGTAAGGTCTCATCGGCGATAAGTTGGGGGCTAACGCCGATCGATTCCTCTGTCGGCCAACCTCATGGACACCAGTCAACCAGCGAATCCCGTCGGTGATAAAGCACGGTGATGCCAGTTCTTGGTCTCGGATTCAAGTTGAATCGCAGAGTTTCTTTATGAGAGTTTCCGAGACGTTGACATGCGGCGTTGAGCTCAACGGACTTAGACGGTGGGTTTACGGTCGGGGAGATCGCAAAGTGGCAAACAACCTCCGGCCTCTGGGTTGATGAGATGTATAAAGGACGATGCTGATCCCCTGAGATCGAACCCAACAGCCTCACAACATCACCAGCTTCACTACCCCTTCAACATATTGACCTGACCTTACCTTACTACTTACACCTAAATCAACTAAACATCGCCACAACCACCACCACCACCACCACCACCATGTCGTCCACGTCCACACCCGTCTTCCTCATCACGGGCGCCTCCTCAGGCTTCGGCGAAGCCATCGCGCACGAAGCCCTCTCGCGCGGGCACCACGTCATCGCCACAGCGCGCAGCGCGTCCAAGCTGGGCGCGCTCAAGGCCGCCGGCGCGGCCGTGCTCGACTTGGACGTGACCAGCGACGAGGCGACGCTGGCGGGCGTCTTTGGCGCGGCGCACGCCGTGCACGGGCGCATCACGCACGTCGTCAACTGCGCGGGGTACATCCTGGAGGGGGCGGTTGAGGAGGCTAGGTAGGTCTTTCTTTCTCATTCAGAGTTCGTGGGGGGAAAGGGGCTAATGACAGAGAGTAGCGCGAAGGAGGCATTCGACGTGTTCAACACCAACGTGCTCGGCACGTGCAACATCGCGCGGGCAGCGGCACCGTACCTGCGCGAGG
Source organism: Parachaetomium inaequale (assembly GCA_033296685.1). Lineage (NCBI taxonomy): Eukaryota > Fungi > Ascomycota > Sordariomycetes > Sordariales > Chaetomiaceae > Parachaetomium > Parachaetomium inaequale. Next base: position 875 of record MU854355.1, on the reverse strand, counting down.
CGGCCAAGGTGCCCGGGCAGACGGCGGCGCTGGCGACGTTTGGGAGTCTTGGGAGCTGGTGGTCGGGCGCGGCGGTTGCGCATTGTGAGTTGCCCCACTCTCTCTAACACTACCACGCTGGGTGTTGGTTCGGTTTCTAATTCCTGGCAGACTGCAGCACCAAGTCGGCGGTGAGCGGGCTGAGCGAGGGCCTGGCGGACGAGCTGCGGCCGTTTGGGGTGGCTGTCTGCTGCATCGAGCCCGGCTACACGCGCACCGGGTTCCTGGTGAACGGGGCGTCGGGCGGGGACCACCGGGTCAAGACGGCGCGGCAGCTGGACGTGTACCACGGCACCGGGGCGGCCGAGATGCGCGGGGCCATGGACGCCTACAACGGCAACCAGCCCGGCGACGTGGTGAAGTGCGCGCGCGTCATTGTCGACGTGCTGACGCGGGAGGGCGTCGCCAAGGGGAGGGAGGTGCCCGTCCGCCTGGCGCTGGGGTCGGATTGCGTCGAGGCCGTGCGGGCAAAGTGCGAGAGCGCGCTGAAGCTGGTCAAGGAGTGGGAATCGATTTCGGTGTCGACAATGAGGGACTCGGCGGAATAGTAAAGGTACCTAATTGGCCAGCGTTGCTGTGGCCTGGATCAAATGATGGGCCCACTTGACCCCTCGAAGGTGACAGGGGACCGGGCCTGATACAGTTCAATCCTTGTTTGTTTGTTAGCGTGTGACTCTTGACATGTATTCCGGACTTTAAAGTTAAAAAGAAGGGAAATGGAAGGAAAAAGGAAAGTAATAAAAAAGGAAAGGGAAAAGGAAAATATAAATATCCTTCTCTCTCTCTCTCCCTTTTTTTTTTTTTCCCTCTTAATAGAAAGAAGAGTACTTTATCTT